>NW_019060580.1:151995-183948 GCF_000696155.1 Zootermopsis nevadensis | reverse complement strand
ATTGTTGTCGATTTGTTGATATTGATAGTACCCATTTTCGTTCCACGTTTTCCTTTCACTTTTTTGCCGAATGGCCGTTCCCTATAGACGTATTTACATCAATAACTAAATAATACAGAAGTTGTTCTTCATTACTTTTATAATTCTACTATTTTTCCTGTGTCTCAAATAACAAATAAATAAATAATTTGAGATGCATACTTTATTTGTCCTTTCTTCAGTTGGACGCCCAGCCACGTACCTTGGACCCTCTGTTCATTGTTTTTAAACTTGTAACTGTTCTCTAATAAATTGTTAGTGTATCCATTGTAAGTGCCAAGACTGTGTAAAAAAGACTTTTACATTTTGTTTACTATTTTTCTGTTGTTTCAGAACTAAAGAATGCAGCAAAACAAGCACAAAATTCTCTGTTATTCTGCTGAGGAATTTAATGCACAACATATAACAGATTGAGCACACAGTTCAACAGAAAGCCTACAAATTGAACACAGCCTTGAAATACTTTGTTCAAACCTCACGAAGATGGTAATTTCGCTTGAGATGTCTTATAAAAACAATTTACAGGTTAAGTGAAGGGATAAGGTGAGATGAAATCAGAATCTGAACAACTACCAGAAGTAACGCATTGTAAAGCTCTTTATTTTGTAACAAGAGTCCAAACATGTACCAAGAGGCTGGCTATATGGAGGGCAGAAGAACATGGCGGCTAGGACACCATGTACATAGCCTGGCTCTCTGGCTGTATAACTCCAGTAGTTCCAGTTATAGAAGATTGCAAGTTCCACTTAAAATTAGCAAACTAACATATCTATGTTAAAAGTATATGGCAAGAATAAAGGTGATCCCCAAAATAATAAAATCTACTGATACAAAACACAAAAGGAATTTTATACACTCTTAGCTTCAGAAGGTGACCATTCTTAGTATGGTAATAATGGTAGGGTTAAAAATATCTTTGGTATCATGGCCACCTACAACAATAAACGCATCGCACCGTGCAAAAATATCACAAATATGTGTACGCTTGTTAATTTCTGATACATAACTGCTGGTTATTACACATGGCTGGCAATATGAAGAGTGCATTAAAAAAAGCAGGTACAAAATACTTCTTATGGTAATTTTTATGGATAGGTTTCTTCAAACTTAAGAGATTTAATCTGATAAAGTCAAAAGATAATATAATAACGTTGTAGACATTAAAAATATATACATCATACTTAGATAACTATCATGATATGTCTCTATATTTATAACTAATATACATTATGTTGTAAATAGTTTATCAGTGAAAAGTATTAAAGTTGTAAAAATTTTTACTTATTTTCCAAAGTAACTTTTAGATAATTAAAATAAATGAAAATATAACATTCTTTTAAGTACAAATCAGTATTTATATGAATTTAAGATCTTCAATTTGACCAGAAATTACCTAATAACTCCCTAGTTTACTTTTTTTTGCACCATTCATACTTTGTAATGTGGTAACTCTGTATGTGACTACAACATATGGCACCTATCAACGTGCTACGGAGTGAAACATAATCTATGGGAGAGAGCTCTTTGACTAATACACTCACATTTACAATAGTTACAATGACTACAATCAAACTGGACACAGCTAACAAGATAGGAGCAGAAAAAAGGTAAATTTGCATTTGAGATAAATATCTTCGGAAAACATTGGTAAACAGCATGCCCAGACATTGGCATTAAACACAACATCAAAATGATTCTCCTGAACTGAAGGGACAAAGAAAATGTCTAGTGAACAAACGTCTAGACAGAGATGACAATTATACCACCTAATTGCCATACTGCATTTTACCACAAATGTCCCTACACTTTTGAAAAGGCAGCTTCATATTCCAAGGCAGTAGAAAAGTTAATTTCCTTTTTCTGCTTATTTTATACGTAGTTCAGTTCAACATCTCACTGATAATGATATGATAATTATAATGGAAAATTACTTAATACTTATTTGACCCTCGCGTTCATCTGAAATATCCGGCACATCATATTAGGCTCGTGCTATCATCCCTTGTGGCACGTTATGATCAACTCGTCTTTCACCGACTCTTTTAAAATATACCTCTCTATCTTTGTACCTCAAAATATATTATCAATATATATCTATAATATATATTATCCTCTTCAAAAGTGACAGTGGAGAATGAATCAGTTATGTGATATTAAGACCATCAAGTAGTAATACAACAAGATATACCTGCTCAGTGGCAAAATACCAGTATGAGCTGTAACCATGTACGGGGAACTTCACACATTATTTAAATAATTGCATCTTCCTGTCACAATCAAGATAAGCCGCAAGTCAGTCGACATGTGCCGTAGCACGCAATTCTATTTCGCACCTTTTTTCACGTATTAACTGTCAGTGCTTAAAGAAGACAGTTTTGTACCATATTCAAAAGGAAAAACCTGGTGTAGCAAAGATAAAAATAATCTGCAAGTCTAAACTTAGCGCAAGAGAAAATGTGAATGTTTTGTTACATAAATTTAATCCCATCAGCTCTTAATGTCAGGTGGAATATTCTGGAAAATGACATTTTTAAATAATTATAATGTTTCATAACTGACTGTACACACAGTGCTTCAATATATACATTCTTCTAAAGTGGCCCATCCACATGAGTCTGACTTGCGAGTCTGGCTCGGCGAGCTTGACTCGTGAGCCGGGCTCGGATATATTTCACCACGCATGTAGAGCAGACTCGGCTCGTGACACCCCACCCACAAATGAGTCTGGCTCGATGGAACCCGAGCCGAGCTGGACTCGCAAGCCAGACTCGTACGTGGATGGGCCGCTTAAAACAAACTGTTACATCATTTCAAATAACAACGATCAAACAGTTTGTATTTTAAGAAACTTATACAGAAATAAGGCAATGAAAGTTGGATTCTGACTGTAGTATTGCTGCATTTTTCATTCCCTGTCCATCAACATGGGGAATTCAAATTAAATATAAACTCTCCTCAAAGAGATTGAAGGAATTAAAAATACTTATATACCATATGCTCTTTCACACAACTTTTAATTAAGTGTGCATTCAACAAGACAAATGTCTTTATGTAAAGTAAAATTTGCAAGAAGCCAACATGACCCTAAACACAGTCTTCTTCAAATATTAGTATTTTTGTGCATTATGAACACCTAATAATCAGAAGACAGAAATCTTCATACTCACCGCTGTGAAAACCCCAAATCTTACAATTAAATTCAACATTGAAACATTTATTATGATATAGCGACATTTTAATAAATTTTAATTTAGATACAGGGAATGAGCTCCTTCTCAGCACAGTCTATGGCAACGAATCAAATAAAGAGAAATACGCGATCTAAACATTCACCTTTCAGGTTTCTCCATTTGATAAAGTGAAACAGTGGTTTTGCTTGGCACAAGGAAAGTTAACGGTTACTTAATATGTTACTCCGACTAAGTTCCCCATTCTTATAATGATGAAGATAAGTTGTAGATATAATTTGAGATAGATTGTGGGAAAGATCTGGCATAGAATGGGAAGTAATACTCGACAGAAGTGATATTGCTGCAACCATTTGAGAAGACATATTTGTCTAAAAGGATCTCACATCTGTATCACACCATGGACAAAGAGAAATTGAGAGAGAGAGAAGCGAGTGTTCAGGCTCCATCTTGGCTCCCTCACTGCTGTGCACACACAAGTGCCAGTCTGCTCACTATATGTGTGTGTATAAATTACTTTATCTTCTTAAACTTTATGGTAACTTCAAAGTTCAATTAACAAGCTAAAATGAAAATAATAAAATATTGCATTTATGTCCGCAGTACGTACTAGACTTCTGTTTTGTGCGTAATATCCGACGCGTTTGCATGCAAGAAAATTTGAAGAATTCTTACATACACACAAACATACATTCACACATTACACACTCACAACCTTAAAATTGCACGCTGAAGAGCAACACAAATAGAATAACCTATTCTTAAAAGTATTACTACATCTCCCATCATTATTTATCACAATTGGTCTCATTAGGAAATGTAGATAATAAAGAATACTTTACAGGAGCGTCTCTCAGCGATCAATGTACAAAGATTCCTGTCGTACGAAATGATTACTTCTCTTCTTATTGACGGTCCACAGCCACAAAAGAGAAATGAAGACAGGCTACATATCAAGCCACGAGACGCGCCGCAATAATTCTGACGGCAGCTGCACCGGCTACTGGTGTGACCGATTTGGTCCGTCTGATTCAGAAACTCAACTCCAAAAACATTCTTTCTTCGAGAACTGGTGCAAGCACGATCATAAGAGTCGAACACATAGAAGGAACTAGGATTATTTCAAAGGAAATCTAAGCCCAATGGAAGCTTTGGAAGGCTATCTAAAGGGTCAAATGTCTACAGCACAGATCTCAAATCAGAGTCCTATCGCAGGCAACTATCAATACTTTCACATTATCATATTGATTAAATAAAACTGGGGGTTTATATGGCAAGGGAAATGGCTAAAGGTAACCAACAGTCAGGGTATCTTAAAGGTCATGCATTATCACACGCAATGATTAGAATCCTTCATGAGGACAGGAGGAGACTTAGCAATACACCATCGTCAGGACCTAACAAATTGTATGTCATGGTAACTGGTTGGGAGATCATACAGGCGTCTTGAAAAATTCACATCTAGGAAGATTATCAGATTATCCAGATGTCCAGCCTCCATATGGATTGAAGTTGTACTTAGAGATGACCAAGGTTTCCCACGAAGTTGGCAGATCACACGGACCTACAGGTTGCGCTCCGTATAAGAACGAGCAGTTCAAAAAGGTAAGCTGGCCACGAACATGTTCTCGATGAGTGGGGGAGCAGGCACTAGGTCCTCCAGCTTGAGGTAGAAGATGCGCTGAAGTCCCTGCACACTCAACGACCTCAGCTCTGGAAGCTTTCCAAGCAATCGTGAGAAGTAATGTGTTTTTCTTTGGGCCTCGGCATTGTATGTTACGTGATCCCGCAGTGAGCCAATTATTTTCATCTGTAGCTGCTCCACTTTGTGTGGCTCCTTCAAGCCATGGCGCTCTGCAAAGCACAAGATGACAAAGCTCATATCCCAGGGTACACCCCACTATAAAACAGGTGAACTACTGTGTAAGATTTGAGGTTTTCACAGCGGTGATTATGAAGATTTCTGTCTTCTGGGTTGTTGCGCTGTGTAGTCTGGTCGCTGTTTCATCGCTCTGATGACGGAGGCAGTATGACCTCTGAAACGTTGGTTAACATCGACCAGACTACACAGCGCAACAACCCAGAAGACAGAAATCTTCAAATGAACTACTGATACTGTTCACATTCATTATCTAAAAACACGTACAGATTGTCGTTGACACTCTGTCGGATATTAGACGTGTGGCTCGTTACTGTTCTATAATAAATGCAAGATAGGAACTATATTTTATTTTTCTGGTTATTTACCAATTTCATGTTCTCACAATATTCACATTTAAACTGGAATTAATGGTACCACATTGTTTTACACAGCAGCGACATAGGACTCTCACGTAAAATCACCACTTCGATTGGTAAGTATAATTAAAAACAAAATTTTTGTGAAGAAATTTTAGTAAGACTGTCTAAAAGTTCTGATGTTTATATGAAGGTTATGTCATAAAATAAAAAAATATACTGGTATATTTGCTACAAGAGATAATAAATTAATGTAGTGCACAGAATGAATCAACAGAATCAAAATATACCCTTTTACCTCCGTGAATCCAACCTACAATTGTTAATATCAACTAAATCCCCAATAAACCTACCGGTAACGAGTGTCAGAGCACAGAGGCATGCAAATGCGGAGATGTCAATGTCCATGGCATGTAGAGAATGACAAAAATCGAGAATGGCGTGCAACCAGTCGCCGAAACTCCGCTGGCATTGCTGCTTGTCCAACACTACTCCATTGCAGAATGTGAGTTTAGTATCGTCTGGCCTTGTCCTACACAGCAAAAACAATCACATTATATGAGAAGGAAATTAAAGGTAACAGATGAAAGGCAATGAAGGCATATTATATCTGAAGCACCAAAACTACACATTTATTAGAATAATGTAGACTAATCCTCTCTACTTACATAGGACATAACTGACCGTGACAAATTTTTATAATCGTTCATTTATATTTTCTTATACTTCTGGTTCCACAAATCAGAACACAGACTTTTGTACTGTCATATGATCAGGCTTTCTGTCAGTTATTTTTCTCTGAAAATAGATTGATAATCGTTCTTAAATGTTGACATGAGTTTCGAGGTTTAGATGGGCCTCAATATTCACTTATTGCACATGAAAAAGTATTATTTCAGAGATAATAAAGAGTACAGATACAACACTCTGAAACATTATTTATTCTTTCTCCATAAAACTCATTATATCAAAATATATCTAAAATAAAGTTCTATACAAGTTTTGTATAATGTGTTTGACAAACTGATAAAGTAGACTTTAGCTTCATGTATGGATTACATGAGATTGATGACATTTTTCCAACCTCCCATCTCATCCCAAGTACCAAAGTTTATCAACATCTGTTCAGTACGTTTAGAAATGAAACATGCAGACACACATAACCTCATTTTTAAAAATGCAGTCTGTGCAAAGTACACAAAACAGACATGGGAAGTAAAGTACTTCATTTAAGGAAACAAAAACCTATTCATTTAACACATCTAATTTCAATTCTATATTGATTTGTTCTTTAGCAAAACTAGACTCTGCGGATGTGAAGTAAAAATTTTTTTTTTACCTAACCTAACATACTAACGCACCAAACGCCTGTTAATAGCTTGGCGGCCTAACAGAAATCCCTGGAGACGGCAAATAGGAATTACCACAGCTTGTAGGGTGGGTAATTTTGATTTTAATTCAATTTAATTTTACGAAATGCCTTCTCAAAAGCCTCTCATTTACTTGTTACTTACATCTACAATATATCAAAACAGCAGTAAACATTTATTATATTTAAATACTGCATTTTAATTGTCATTGTTCAGCTCTTATATTATGGAGTGGACTTTACCTGTGCGCAAGGCGCAAGACGAAGAGCTCAAGAGAAGCGGATTGGAAGAGTAACTCCTGGTCGTCTCTGTTGAGCTCTACGAAACCTGGAATCTTATCGGCGAATGTGCGAATCACGTCCACAGATGTTGTGAGCAGGCTGTAGAACTGCTGAATCTTTTCTGCTTCACTCATCGGAGGTTCATTTGGCGTGGGTTCACGATACTGAGGAACAGAAATAAAATGTTCCGATTACAAATTCCAGGGTATTGGGTAAATGATAATTTTATCAACTATCTTTCTTCCACATATTCAGTTTTTTAAACATCAATTTGTTTATGTTCTTTTAAAGCAAGTTTAAAAATATAAACTAATGCAAACCTGAAGAACTTGTAGTGCTTGAAAATGCAACCTGGTCTTTTACATGGCGGAAATTTTCACAGATTAGTCACCAGATATTGAATGATGGAACATAAACAGAGGAAGCTTAAGCAGTGATGGTAGTGGCGGCAGTTTTAAATATATACTTTCTGACAATCTGTTGAATAGTGGCTAATACAGAGCAGAATAACACGTTTTCTTAACAGCAACACGATTAGTTTTATGAGAGAAAGGTCTCACCTGTGAGTAGTCAAGGTTCGCGAGATCAGGAGTTGTGTCCACGTGGGCCCGCACCAGAGCTGTGATCAGAGAGACAGGAGGGCTAGGGGGAGATTCTTGAGGCGACTTGGGTTTTGAGGGGAGCCTGCCCCTGCGGCCCTTCAGCGAGTCAGTGCGCACTACTTCCTTGACCATGCCCACAGCGAGGCACTTCTGGAAGCGGCAGAACTGACAGCGGTTACGGCGTCTCTTGTCCACCGGGCACGCTTTGTCGGCAAGACACACGTACTTGGACCCTTTCTGAACAGTCCTCTTGAAGAAACCCTTGCAGCCCTCGCAAGTCCGCACTCCGTAGTGTTGGCAGGCTGCGGTGTCTCCACACACAGCACACAGCTGCGATGGCGACTGGGGAGCGGGCCCACCGCTCGTTCGGGGCACTGCGCCCCCTGTGCTGGGAGCTGTGGATGCTGCTGGTGTGGGAGGAGGGACTGTGACTGCTGGGGACACCACGTCGCTCAGTCCACCACAGCCCGGGGAAGAGGATGCTGATGACGAAGCTGATGGCGCAGGACCTCCCGAGGGTATCGGCCCCAGCCGAAGCTTCGGAGATTCGCTGCTACTGCAGTGAAAAAAAGGAAGTTTTTTGGTTCTTCTGATGGAATATATGACTTTTAGGTTTCAAGCAGTCACACTAATACATGCTATTTTCGACTTTATCCCACGTCTAAATATTATAAAATTACAACGATCGGGAAGCTGGATTCTACTTCCATTATCTGATAAAAAGGAGTCCTCTGGTTGAGGTAGTCTCAAACCTGGACTAAAATGAACAAATTAACACAATGTAACGTACCATTGTCAGAAACATTTAAACAGTCACAGTGAAGTTTGGAGATTTGTGCGTTAAAATTTATAATAATCTAATTTTAATTCTTGATCATTACCCTACTTTAAAATAATCCAACTTTTCCACATTTGGAAGTACTTTCCGTGTTCGCTAGCTTTATATTGTGATCTTGTCCTTCATTCTGGTGATGAGACATAAACACATTACTCAATTTAGACGTGGTTGATCGCCCAAGAAGATCTTGGTGCCTTTATTTTAGTGAAATCTTAAAATCCTACATTACGCATACGTAGTTATACTGTATTTATTTCTGGTTCAACATTCAAACTAGGGCTCCACAGAACTTCTATGCTCCTACGAAAGGCCTCCTTACGTCTTCGACCAATAAATCTATAACATCAGCTAAGACCAGTAAAGTTGATTTGTTCCATTCAATTGCACTGTCTAATGCTTTTATTGGGCTTTCATAACAGAAATTTTAACATCACACCTTAGCAAGTTATATTAAAATTACGTTTATGAACGCGCCTCACCTAGTAGATTCGGAGCGTTGCAGTGGTAAGGAAGCCCGCCGCTGTCGCGGGCTCAGGGTTGTAGTTACGTGCAGTTCCGACGTACTTGGAAAGTGGGGCAGCGAGTATGTGTCTTGAGGCAGCGGTGTGGGCTCGAAACCAGGACTCTGCTGCGGGAAGTAGGGCGAATAAGGCGCTGGTTGTGGGGCAGACGGCTGAAAGTCATAAGGGGATGGCGCTGGTGTAGGGACCACAGCTGGGTGGTGGTGATGGTGATTATGGTTGTACGGAGTGGGGACGTTGTAGCACTCCTCGTCCATCTTGTAACCTTGTTGCTGGGACGTACTGGCGAGTTCTGTTGGTCGGGTATAGCGGGGAGAATACGTTTCCTGGAAGCTGGGAAGGGGGGCTGCAGGTCCTACGGGGCTCAAGGGGCCCGCACTTCCTCCGGGAGACTCGTGGTGGGGAGGCGGTGGTTCCTGATGGAATATCACGTCCGGAAATGGGTCGAGCTCCTCCGAGAGGGCTCCTGTGTCTTCAGAATATGGCGCGGACAGCAGGTCGGCGAAGCTGCTTGGTCCGAATGGGGACTGTAACAACAACAAAATAATTCTTCTAGAGTCCTTGCCACAACACTGGACTTCATCAACAGCAGTCGTAATTTAACTCACATCACAGCACATTTATAGACTCTATTTCTAATGTTACCTTCCCATATGTGCCTTGAGCTTCAAAGATGCACCTTTTCGTGAAGTATCAATGTAAATTTCGAATGTTTTAAAAATAGAGCCATGATCCTCAACAAAGCTCTCGTGGAATTTCATAAAGTAACACAAAATATGTATTCCTTTCCAAACAAAATATCTAGTCCGAAGGATCGTCAACATAAAAGACAACTAAATTTTATCTTTAGCCAGCTTAATACAATTCACACATTCCTAAACACACTTCCATAACTACTTTTAATATCTTCCAATCATCTGCTTGATCTTTAAAACATCTTCGTTCCACAACATTTTCCCACTACAATTTTATCTAATTTCCATTAGAGTTCCAATCCTCAATCCACATGACACGATTGACAAATGAATCGTGATGCGATAAGACGGAGCTGAAATGGGAACTGAACTCACTTGGCTACACTTCGAGACCAGCCAAGTGCAGGGCCAGAGATGAAGCCGTCTCTGAAGAACCCGAATTAGGTCTGTGGGTACGATAGTGGTCAGGGCTATCGCATGCATCGTGGGGCGCTGACAGACGAGTGTGGAGCAATGACGAAATAATGATTAGCAGGGGGGAAGACGAAGAGCTTGGAGAAAACCTGCTCAAGAACCACTTCGTCCACCACGAATCTTGCTGAGTCACCCGAGATTGAACCCGGTTATCTGAGTCCAGCCTCTAGTGCCTGAGTTATGGCAGATCTAACTGCAACTATTTGCGCGACATGAAACACAAATGCGTGAAGATTTCTGTTTATGTAACATAAATGCTGTAAATATAAAATTGTCGTCATATTTGAGATGAAAAATGTTGCATTCATACCGGTTTCTAGATATCAAAACTGCTAAAACACGAAACTGTACTTCCATCCCTTCCGTCAGTTAACAAGATTTAAAATAAAACACAAGGACTTAATATTTTTTTAATATGCGTTAAGTACTGTCACTGGTAACTGAGAGGCAGAGAAACGACTGTTGCAATACTTTGCCAGCGGCTGTACTTAAGGCATATCCGCTCATAAAAGCACCGTATATAATTAACCTAAAATAGTCAATACGGTGTTTTAAATCCAATACAGGTACGTACTGCCGAAATAAAGTAACACCACAGCATTCTCGGCTGTAGGAATAATATTAAATAAACGCAATTAATACAAACTATTTTGCTGCTAAAAATTTTCATGGCCAGAGAACCAAGTTGTCATAATAGGGTAAAAGTCAGTTGAAATTTAACGGGAACGATATCTTCCATGTCTTAATCCCTCGTTCTGTTCCTTACTTTGCTTTATTCCTCTCACCCTTCTCATTCATAAGTCTCTCAATGCCCTTATGATGGAACTTCTATCCGACTACAAGACGCTACAATCGAGAAGACAGACATTTTTGAACTCGTAGCCGTAGGAACCGCAAATCAAACAACAATTTATTATCTTGTTCATAAGAATCCACCAATGGACTCTCTTGAGGCAGTCTAATCTAATCCACAGCTCTGAACTTAATGCTCAGAATTAAGCTAACATAAGAAATCAAGCGTGTGTATTTTTTGTTACAATGGAAATTTATAGGCTATATACTGTAATTAAGTGTCAATAATTCGATGCTTGGAGTTTCTTTGCTATTTAATAATCCTTAATTAACCTCACAGTCATGGAGTGTGTGACAAAAGAGTGTGGAATGTTTGTGATAAACCAATCGAAAGGACGAATGAGAAAGTAGTCGTAGCATATTTTAAATTACTTTCTCAATGTGCACCTTACATGTTCAGTAGAAGCTGCCAATGAACTGTCATGGCCGGATGACGACTGTAAGTGATGGACTGGGAAAATCATAGAAAGAAATGGCCAAGCCCTATGTTAAAGTAATTAATTATTAGAGTATTTGCTTGGTGGTAATGGCAAAGACCATGACAACTTCAGACAGGGTAGTCGGTAATCCAACCCACGCAATGGTAATACGAAAATTATTGCCAGAAACACAATATAAAAGTAATAGCAATCTTGTATGATATGAAGCTTTCACGGCGACTAAGAATAATAAATTCTTCTCGGGATAACAGCGTAGTCAGGTAGTTGAATGGAGAAGACACCAACGTTTCGAGAACCATCCTCGTCCTCGTCCTCAGGGTACTGTCTCGAAACGTTGGTGTTCTCTTCCTTAAGCCACCTTACACCGCTGGTAGCCCAAGAAGAATTTATTATAATAGTGACAACTTTAACTTTTGTTTTACACCAATGTAAAAATCTATGGGAAACAACACAGACTTAGAATGTTTGAGAACAGTATTCTTATTTTTAGTAGAATATATGGACGCAATATAGAGCAATATTATGTAATTCTATCCATCCTGTTATAGGAGTACACAATGAGAGACAGCGAGGCTTGTAGCACGCACAATTAAAATTAGAAATGTATTCAGAATTTTAATGGGAATAACCTAGGGAGAAAGACCTTTAGGAGGATCTAACTGTAGATGAAAGAATTATATTAAAGTGAAATTTAGAGAAATAAGGTACAAAGCGTGTGAACTGAACTTTCTGAATCAGGTTAAAGTCAAGTGATGTGCTCTCATAAGCATGGTAATGAACCTTGTTTCAACAAAAGCACGGAACAACCTTTCAGGCGAATAACTGAGAACCATACACTGCAGACTTGGACATAAAATTTGACTGATGATTTTAACTACAGGTACTAATTAGTGAAAAGTATGAAAGCTGTTTTCTAATCACATACACGTAATAAAGTACATTAAACAACATCGTTTACCTCTCAAAACACACATTCGTTTTCTGGCTACACCTAAAATCCACTTCAACTCTTTATTAAGAAACCCGTTATTTGTCGGTGATAAAATTGCATAAACGTACAATTAATTAACCACAAACTTCATGGGTAGTTATTAGGCTGTTTCCCTGAAGTGGCAAAGTGTCACTGGCATCAAACCAAAACATGTTTCGCAACGGAAGTCTCTTTATGGGTCACCATGTTTGCTTCATACGTAAATGAAAGCTGAACCTTCTTAGCGTTCATTTGACTATAAAGTTATGGATTATCAGTTTCAAAGTGCGACATTCAACGTATTGTGCGTAGCAAGAAACCATGATTATGTTCTCCTGTATTCAGGAGATTATCAGATCGAATTCCGACACGGTTCCCAGTAGGTATTTCAACAAGAAACTGTAGGCATACAGGGTGGCACAGAAATAAATATACATCTTCAAACAACCATTTTAGGATGTTTCAGTGTTACTAAGTTACCTTCCTTTAGTTCAAGATAATACTGAACGGCAAAAATTATGCAAATTAAGTTAACAGAATTAGAACGAACATTGCAGCGTAACGACAAATTCCTGTCACATTTCTCCCAAGTTACAAATCATTATCTGTTTTGATAACACAAGAGTCATCTTCGGGTGTGACATATAGGTATTAATATGATTGTACAGCAAAACCTTACTAATTCGGACCCTCTATAATTAAAGCTACCTGTTTATACAAATGTTTTATTAACGAAGAAAGGAAATACTTCTTAAATTTTTGATCTGAATATAAAATTTTTCACAAATTATTAGCTTCCTTTTCGTCATAATTGGGTCACAATACCATATTTCAGGACTGTGAATAAATTTGATTGTTTTTATAAATTATGACTCGAACATGTTAATATAATTAATAGCAGTACATAATTAAGACTTTTCACTAATTCAGATTAGCCCTCTCTCAATTAGTCCGAATTAGAGGGGTTTTATTATAAACCTATATAAGAAACATACAGTTAAATTTGTTCGTTTGCTGAAAACTATAAGGAGAAGAATTTTCAAATCTGATTAACAAAATTCGGAACTTTCAACTTATTAAACCGTTATTATGAATTCTGCCATCATACGTTCCTTTTGCAGGAATGGCATAGAATTACTTCCTCACTAACAAAGGGACACGTTTGTCAGGTAATGTTAATGTTACCGGAAACTGAAGAAACATTTAGAATACAACACTGTATAATAATATCAAACATATTGTAAGTGCTCAGAACAATTAATACGTGTGGCAAGTTGAATGAATTTAAAGCCATATGATCAGGTAAATATTAACTATACGTCTCATGTCTCGAAGATCCGTCCTTCGAAGCTAGACGGCAGTTACTGTCAATTCTTCCGTCTCGCCCTGTGTCTGGAGAAAAGGACTTTTGCGTCAAACTGGATTGTGACACTTTCCTTCCCAGTGCTTACAAGAAAAGAAATAACAATTTATCATCATTTTACATACCGTCAACTTCACTAGCCTTGCATCAAAATACCCCGACGATAACGCACAATAAAAACTAATAACATTTACTATATCACCATCCATGCTTGCCATTAGCCATGCAGAAAAATAAAGCGCTTTACCAATGCAAACTCGTAGGCCTGTTGATTTCATCAGATCTCACTACCTTTGGCCTTCTCGTTGTGATTTCAAGCCGAAGACAAAATTTGGATACAAGAGAAATCTGACCTATCAAATACTAACACGGACAGAATTATTCCACCAACAGTGCGTTAATATGAGATTTGAGGTTATCACGGTGGTGAATATATCATTGTCTTCTGGGATGAGACGATGTGTGGACTTGTAGTTAGATATCAATATTTTGGAGGAATATTCCTGAAGATGGAATCAGTATATTCCTCCGAAATTTCGGTACCTATCTTCAACTGTAGGCGGCATTACAACCCAAAAGACCAACTTCGATAACGTGTAGTATGTGACAACATATTAATCATTGTAAATACTTTCTATGTTAATAATACCCCAACACTGTGTTTTATATTATAATTTCAATATAATAATTTGAACTAAGCCACTATTAATAATTTCTATGCTAGTATCCGGTCACTAAGAGACCCTTGCTAAATTGTTGTGCTCGTATTTCGCTGCAGTCTTGCCTAAGCTAATATTTTATTGCCAGTGTTTATTGGAACAATTACAATAATTCCCTTCTGCCACATTCTTCGTAGATTCTAACCACTGATGTCGTTCACACAAAACGCCAGATTTATTCACATTTCAAAACACGTCAACTTGTTATCTTAAGCAAAAACCAAATGTTAATGTCAGTAGTAGCCTATGTGTGAAAATTGGTCTTGCTTTATAAAGTCTCGTGTGCACAAATATTTCTTAGTCTGTAATTTTATTGCTAGGCTTATATTATAAGCTCACTTGAGTGAAATTCAGTAGATGGGAAGATAATATTAAAATAATCTTAAGAGTATAAGAGTGTGGACTGGATTAGTCTGGCTTAGGACAGTGTCAATTGGCGGGTTTTTGTGTAAAGACGGCAATAAACCTTTGAGTTGCATAAAAGACCGGAAATTTTTGAGTAGCTGAAAGACTGTTAATTCTAATGAAATACTTTGCCCTGTGTACTTAGATACACCCATGCTGTAACGTTCACTTTCTAAACAAAAACAGGGAAACTGCTGGGAAATTTCTGTGCACCGAATAAGTGATGTGACAAACGAAAAACTATGACATCGAAGTGAAAATCATGTGGTCGAAGTATAATATATCGTATCTGTATCATTTACTAATAGTATTAACTTTATTTGTTTTGGTATATTCATAAAGTATGCTTTCACAGTGTAATTAATATAAGGTTTATGACTATTTAATAATTGTTTTACTATACCTACAGAATTTTTCTCGCCATTTTCTCCGTCCTGTGGTCAATTAGAAATGGCCGCACCCGACTTCCCGCGTAAAAAATGCCCATCCCCGCACTACAATTAACTGCCACTCTTATAATTACAGGCATGCACAACCTATCACATCAGTAACCACGTGTCATATGAAGAACAGCTTCCTACACCAAGAAACTCACAAAACACACAACTTTTGCGACAAGTACCTAGCCTGTATGAATCCTGGAGTCTCCATATGGTGATGTATCACTGCAACATATCTTATTGCACGTGTAGTTCAGTTCGTCACCACACAACCATTGGCAGTGGTTGAGATGTATATTACTTGATGTGTTTGTACGGCCAAAACACATTTTGATCCACAGAATCTGATCGTGTTTAAATAACGTGTGTTCAAAACAGGCCTATACAAAAATCAAATGTCCATGCAATTCCTTTGCTTGCAAACCACGTTGCAAGTGAAAAAAGAAACTACGTGGCCGATTTATTAGCACTCCTGGTTCGTATTTCAGTAGTGCCACTTTTTATTTATCGACCGGAAGCCGGCTATCGTAACTGAGATTTTTCATGATTTTCCTCAGTCCCTAGTGGGAAATTCTGGAACAGTGCCTTGAAACAAACACTATAGCTTCCTCCACACACAACCGCTCTCCCACTTGATCCCATATAACCTATTCAGATGAGAAAGCATCGTTATATAAATAATGGAATAATGTTATATATATGTGGACGTGAGTTAGATGATCTACAAATGACCCTAAAGATCTCAACAGTAGTCATTGGTGCGGCAAACGTAAGATTTATTTGTAAACAAGTTGATGTAACTTGCGCCTATTTGGAAGAGAAATACTTATGTTTAATGGTGAAAGAAAGCGGAGTGAATTCTAATCACTAAGATATCACATTTGTAAAAGAAATTGTGACTACTTGTACCTAATGAATTCGAATTTATTTACCCTCTCAGAAAATTACTGTATAATAAATCAATATTCACCACTGTTTCTCTTAATAAGAAATTCGTATCTATCCAATTGCGTCGTCTCATGCTCTGGCCCTACAGTTGACGCAGATGTAACAAGTCAAGTACATGTGTGGGAGACTTCAGGTTCTCAATGCTGCGAGTATGAAGATGGCTGTCTTCTGGGTTGTAGCGCCGTGTCGCCTCGTAGATATTTACTGACGTTTTAGAGGCCCTTGCTGTCGCCATAATCGGGGTAATACCTCCACCGTCTTAATTATGAAGGCAGCGATGATGACCTCTAAAACGTTGGTAAACGTCTACCAGACTACAAGGCGCTACAACCCGGAAGGCAGCCATGTTTGTAAACCCAATGTTAAGGAAATAGAGAAGATTCAGTTGAAAGATAAAAATGGAGCATAGTAAGAAAGTTCATGATAAAATATTGTGTAAGATGTAATTTATCATACATCACACTGAAATCCAAAGGCCTGAGTCTATACAACTCTTCGTTTCAAGAAATGTATAAGGAACGTCGTTCATAGTAACTAAATACAATCTAATCTAACATAATAAATCGAAATATTTGTTTGATCTGACTTTGTTATATAAGTTTTATGATAATTAAATTGATGATGAGGGATGGCAGATCCAAAAATTTGTATCGACAGACGGATTTAAAGTTATTAATTCCGTTGCTCTTAGCAGAATGTTACTGGAATTAGCAGAGAAGGAATTATTATCCCCCGCCCCAATCTTCTCTATGACGTGTAGAGGAACATATTTACCTTTACGTTTGAGATTTCGACTCTTACTGGTTGTTAAAGGGTTGGTCGCTTTCAAAACAACCGCATATTCGCCAAGAACCTAACTACGTAAAAAGTTTCAGCAGCAAATATCCCATTAAGTCCTCCAGGCAAAACAGAATTAATGGAAAAGGCTGGTACCAACTGTTACTGTTATTTTTAGTGTAAATTTGACACCATATAGTAAACGTTCACCATTCCTACTCTAGGTTAAACGAAGCCGCGGAAAATACGCAATAAGGAGAGTTACTGTCAGTGGAATCTTCCCCAAGCACAAAGCTTGATTTTTAAAATTAAGAAGCTGCTAAGCTCTAAAATACACTTTTCTTCCCCATATTCTGGTTTTACTCGGTTATTAATCTCTGACATAATACCCGCAAAAGGACTTAAATTATCCATTTGTAATTCTAAACCAATTCAGAGTGAGAGAGTTTCTTCTGCCTAGCACTTTGTTACAAAGTTAAAATATTTTTGCATAAAAGTTGACAATATTAAACATTTCACATAGGCCTGTTTTTAGCCTGTTTATGTACTAGACCCACAGGAATTTCACCTGCTTTAGAAAACAAAGACATTTAACTTCTAAATGATAAAACAACGCAAAACATTATGACATATGTCATTGGTGTTCAGCCAACAGAAAAGAAATAACGTCAAAGCATTCACAAGGCACTGAAGAATATCCCATTGCGATCACCACAAGTTCTGGAACTCATCGGGCGATCGACGAATATAACTCAACAAGACGTGGATAGTAATTTTTACATTTAGACTAACACGTTGCACCGAAGTTACGAGCAACAACCATCACAACACACAAGTCCCCCAACATGGAAAGCCATAATGCGGCTGTTGCAGAGTTGTAACAATGAAAACAAAACACGAACAACGAGCGTTATGCTATTGTAACATGTAAAAACAATCATGCTGCACAATGTCTACTGCATGGCAGACACTCTTCAGAGAAAGAGAAAGGGTTGAAGGGGGTAAGGGGGTGGGTGGGTTTGCGCCGTACCGGTGATGTTGGGGGGCTGGCGCTGGACGCCACTGGGGCGTGTCCCTCGGTCTCGCGTTCATCCTCGCTGTCACTTTCCATGCGCGGAGAGATAAGACACCCCATAGGCTCCAAAGCAAACTAAACAGACGCACAGACGCTCTGCTTCGACGCTTGCGTAGTAGTATTAACTCTCGGGGTACAGTAACTATCCTGTCCCACAAACAGGTACTTCAGGATGTTGCGACCTAGATGACGCTGGGCTGCCAACTTCAATTCTCCTTTCTGGTCCACTCACGCCACCTATAACACCGCATGTCAAAACTTGGATGGTTTCCGGCAGATGTTCGACTCTTCATTCATTCTTCCCATCTGATGATGTTCGGAGAGGATATCACCGATGACATATCATCAGGATCAGTCAGGTTAAGTGTCTCATGCCAACACACATGAAGCAATGTGATATGGAGGCAACGCATAAAACACACAATGCAGGGATTGCAAAAGACCGTCCATCAGAACTAAGTAGATACTTTTCACTACTCACACAAGCATCAAGGCATCCTCTACTGCTCTTAATTATTCCATAACTCATAAAAGGAACTTTACAGAGCTGTACTACAATGAATAAAATACCTGGTACTCTGTCCTTTGGATTGCGTTCGGTTGGAATCAGAATGATTGCAGCTATAATGGTCACTGTAACAGTTCTGCAACTCCCCGCAGAACCCCAAAATCCAACACCGCTAACCTGTCAACTGACTTGATCCTGAGCCAGTTCTATCCACCTACCACTCTCACAACTTATCTGTCTTAATGTCATCCCCTTACCTGCTCGGACTTCAAAGAAGTTTCCGCCACTAAAATTCGGTGAGATTCGAGCAACATGACATTTTATGGTGCGCTCTTTGATTCCACCCAAATAACGCTCTTACGTGACGTAACATAGATAAATTTACAAAGTTCCTTGTTATGTAATGTCCTAAATTGCATACTTACGTCATTTTTCTTACGTATGAATAATTTCTTGAATACTTTAGTTTTTTAAGCTTTTGTAATTTATGTAATTTCCCAAACGTACGAAGCTACAGCTATGAAAAATAAAAACGAAGAAATGTAATTACTCATCACGACAAGGGCTGACTCATAATTCTGTCCCGGTTTAAAGAAATTAAACTCTGAAATGAATTTGTGGGCAGTCATGTTAAGCACTTATAAAAATGTAAACCGTAAAAACAAAAACTTGAAGTTTGCTCCAATTTTATGTACTTTGTATCGCATCCACCGGTTTGTTCATTTCAGTGTTATAATTTCTTTAAATCGGGACCTAATTCTGACTCAGTCAGCTAAGACTTCGAGCGGTTTTTGCGAGTCGGACTGTGAAAACCACCACCTCCAAGACGAAGAAACCTTGCGTGAATTTCACTGGTTACATTCTCTGAGGTCTTACTGATTAAGGGATAGAAAAAATAACGTTATGAGAGCTTTATAAGGCTCCTTTGTATTCTTGAACAAATAATACTAGGTCGATTAAAGCCACGAATATAAGATAAACGGTACATGCAACACGCACGGGGATACGAGAAATACTCAGGCAAACTCTCATTCGAAAGGAACCAAATGGGAAGAGCCGACTTGCGAAACTACTCTCGTAGACAGGAGTATAATATTAAAATGTACACTAAAGAAATTGTGGGTGTACGTGGTTTCGGATTGGATTTATCTGGTTTAGGATACGATGCAATGATGTTACCGAGGTGCCATAAACTTTTCGTGGAATTGGCAGTTTGCTTTGCCGTTAATTCAAACTCTTTCCTGTCGATAAACGCAGTCTCGCGGACCACAATTTGCTCAGAGGAGCACTGATATCATTGCTCCATCTATGTGCATGTCTTATCGAGTGATTTATCTTCCACTCATTAATACAATATACAACATATAAAGTTATTTAGGTTATTCATAATTTGACTGCAGAATTTGACAATGCATAGGAGACTAATCACGACAAAATTATTGGTGAAAGACGAAAATATTATGTCTAAACAATATGCTTATTCAAATACCATTTATATACACGTGGTGTATAATTTTACTCACGGACGAAACGATAAAGCCATTTCGAATATATTTAAAATAATGACAATGTGTCAGTGCTATGGATGAATATTTGTCATATAAATTTCAGGTTTTCATGGCAGCGAATATGGGTATTAGTCTTCCGGGATGTTGCGCCGTGTAGTCTGGTATAAATTTGCAGACGTTTTAGAGGTGCTGCATCAAGGTGACGCGCTTCAGACTTAGGCCATTTATGCCCATAGAATTGTCAAGTGCAAGTTAACAGAACTTAACTGTACTGTGATTATTTTTCTGCGTATCTCTTGAAGACTGGGGATTTCTAAAAGACCAGGCTAAATACAAATCTGCAACAATTTTAGTATCAATCACTTCGCAAGTCAACTGCCAATCTGTGCGACGACATAGGACCGCAAAGTACGACAAGAACTTTATCGCATTTCGTTTACGAAGATTTCGGAGCAAGAACAAGAAAGGCGAAATTTAGGTTCTCACAGTGACGAATATAGATACAGCCTGTCTTCTGTGATGTTACACGGTGTGGTCTGGTAGATATTGAGCGACGTTTCGTCACGCTGATATTGCCCTGAGAATTGAGAATGAGGACAGATGATTTCTCTAAAACGTCGGTCAGTATCTACCAAACTACTCGGTGTAACATCACAGAAGAAAGCATGTATTCAAAAAGAAGACATTAAAATGGCGCTTGCATAATTTAATTTTTGTTGGGCAGTGCATGCAACACCTGTAGTAATACTTTATGTTCTTCTTTGCTTGAAGCCGGATTATGAACATAATCTTAGTACAGTAGCAAGTTAATAGTTACAGCAATTATGCTAAATTATTTTTATACATCTGTCGTATATCATACCAACCTGACAATAATTTTTTTCGAAAATTCCTATAAGAAAGGCATAACCATGTAAAAGTATTTTGAATTTACCGTTATAATGACAGTCATCCTTATTATAAATAAATAAATATATCAACATTACTTAGTATTATTACCGAATTAAAACGTAAGTATTCCAATTTTGCTGGTAATTACATTTTGTACAGTTGGTACTTCTGCTCCGTTCCCATACAAAATAACAATTGACAAAGTCGGGTTCATTCCTGAATGAAAGGCAAAACAGCGTCAAACTGTTTAATTCTGGTGGTAATTACGTCGCAAGGTTTTGGCAGGCCTGCGTCATGCCACATAAACCTAACATGGCGGGCGGGTCGACGGGCGAGCGGGTAAAATTACTAATCTAATTCCCATCAGACCAGGCAGCATTGTGCCGCGTGTCATGCTTGAGGACACCCGTGGATAATCATACACCGTCACGGCGCGAGACCTCACTTGGGAGAAATTCCGCGCTAAATGTCAACAGCTTCTATATGAGAGCTCTGGCAGAGCGAAACAGCCACCCCCCTCCCCCTCAGCCCTTGTAACATTGCCAAGGAAAACTAGGTAGCCCTAGATTCATTCTAGATGTACGCGTGCTACCTCTAGCAGCCACACAGCTTTCGCACTAACTTTACTGTTAGAGAAAGAATCGCCTTTTTGATTTTAAATTTAACAGGATAAGGAACCCTAAATTTTAGCCTCCAGAATATTTAAAATGCTCATATTAACAGATGGTACAATACAAGTCACTACGTTGTATGGCAGCAATTATAGTATAATGTATAAGAAAAATACTTTTGTAAAACTCTACTTCCTGATGAAGAAAAGTCAAACTTCCAAGCACAAAGGCGAGAACATTCAAGAAAATCTAAAAGAAAAAAAAATCTACTCAAAATGTAGAAATTACTAGTCCAAAATCACTCGTATTTAAAAACATTTGATATCTCGAAGCAGTAAACTTGAGATGACACACTCAAACAAAAAGCTACAATTTGTTGCTTTCGTCATATAAACACTGCTGCCTTCATCATGCCATTCCGTGCTTCGAACTAAAACTATACCTTATATAATTATAATATTAAATTTACTTTGACTTTTCTTAGCGGTCATTAATTACTTGACTCTATTATCAACCATACGGTGGTAAAGTTCGTGGCTTCCATCCTGGGGTATGGGTTCGAAGTTCGGTCAGGATATCGGCCACTCTGATTGGATTTTTCGTTGTTTTCCTTAGTGAATGTCCAATATCTTGAAACATGGTACGACCATTTTCTATCAAAATCATAATATTCAGAGCTACATTAACCGCCGTGATACAGTTGGCTAAAAGGCAAAGTCGATCGATCATTCACAAATATATATTTATAGTAAAGGTTAAGACTGCGTGGAGTTTTCCCCCCACTGTCGCTATACACCTTCATGCTTAGGCATGAGAAACATTTATCTTGATAGTTTAGGGAACACATGTGTGTCTTAACCCTTGTGTGGTTCTAAACAAGCAACGATAAACTGCTGAATCGGTCTGATGGGTTCCGGGAACGTGCCAAAATAACCGGTCATTCAAGCGGCGAGTCAGTGTGTAACAGTTTCGTTGAACTGGTCAAACTCGCAGGGCGAACATATGTTCCCGAAAATCGTATCAGACGCCGCCTACCTTACGACATCATCGTCTAATCCACTTAGCTAGAACAGAAAGCGATTCATGAATCCTAAATTTTGAAAATGTTATTAGGAGTACAGAGTAACCGGTAATAATCTCTAAATAGTTAAAGCAGAGTTAACCATTCATGTAGAAGTATTTCAGGTCTACGTAATAAAGAAAAAGTTTCATAAGTTAAGGTTTCCTGAACAGAAACTCGTAGATGTTTTAAAATATTTTTTAACTTATATATAAAATATTTATATTTGTTTTGTCTTCCCTTTCTGACAGTACACGAGTTTATATAAAAGGCTAAACAAATTCATCGTAACTCCCCAAACAGACCCTAAAATATTTTCATAAATCTACTTTTAACGTTCACTTTTCTGAAAGAAACGCTGGTTTCAATGAATATTTTAAGAGGTGGCCCTGTTTACACAATGCTAATTTTATCATGTTAAGGTAAATCCCTTTGAACAACTACAAAACCCTACAGTCAAAATTTTGTACATATGTAGTTGCGGTGTTCTGTACACACTGACTTTCTCACAGTAATGCATTTGTTATCAGAGTTTATATTTTTTCCAAACGACTAATTAAAAATGACTGTAGGCTTTGTAGTTATCTAGAAGAACGTACCTTAACATGACAAAATCAACACTGATAAACATATAACTTACCACCTCAACTTAAGGTTCTGATTTTTGTTGAGATATGGATGGAAATGAATTGTCAGTTACACGGTTCGACTGCTTTATCCCCTAGAAAAAAGCTGCCGATACTAGATGAGTTTCTGTGTTCCCCGGAGTTGATATGGACGAGATGTTTATAAGAAAAATCCCTGCATGAATGGAACCCCTGACAGTAAACGTGTAACTAATTTAATAAATAGTTCACAATTAAACTGAAAAAAAATTTGGCAGATGGTAGGAAAGTCAACACTTGGAATAATATTTAGGATGACAACTATATGAAATTTGATATCTGTATCAGGGGAAACGATAAGTAATCGAGGCACCCTAAAAGAAACTTAATATGGCTTGGAAGGGGGGAAACACTCTTCATAAAGCAAAGTTTATGATCACATACTCTGCCTGCAGTACCATTTAATCTTTGAGCAATTATTTTAACACATCGATAATTTAATCAGAAACCTTACGTAATGTCTAAAACATGTTCTCCATCGCAGCGTATGGTATGACGGTGAGGTACTAGGTCGATATGTCTGACAGATAAAAATTATCAGGAATCAAAGTAACAGTACAGAAAACACATTACAGATTGATCTGAGGAAATTCACACCGACCAAAAGTCGTGATTTTGTGCTTAGCAACACTGCTTCGTATCTGGAATGAGTCGGGTTCGAATCTCAGCCGGTGTATAATTAGGCTTATCGTGGATTGTTTTTAGTCCCTGCTCCCATATTCTGACGTAGAAAGGCAGACTATGAAAATTAATTGATATAAAAAGGCATCAAAGGAGGCCAAAAATGTGAAGATGGCTAAAGAAGAATTTATTAACTTAGACAACCCTAAATATGGAGCAGGAATATTTTGAGATCAGTGTAGTGATACTTCAAATGTACGCCTCATTTTCAGAAAAATCAACCGTTTCTCAACAGAGGATCTTAACGACTCTTACAGTAAGTTTTGGCATCATCTGGAAAGCTGCTGACACTTTATCAAGATCCGAAATTAATAAACAAGGGATTTAATTTTTACAAAATACGCAGCAATAATTCAAAACAAAAACTCTTCTGCGTCTGCATGCCTCAAAAATTTTGTAACCATTGCGTGAATAGCTCCTGAGAAAATTGTAAATGAATATGACAAATTTATTATTTCCGAAACAGACGGTGCAACGTCCCTTTAAACGTAACCCGATAAAGAGTAGCGTATGTTTTATGTTATAAGTGATGCTGCCATTAGGCACCTTTAGGAAGAACTGCTAAAAGTTATAAGTTTCATTTACTCAATTTTGCTAAATATTTTCTACACGGCGACGAAGGACCAACTCTGGGGATGTCTTTTATTAATCATAAGATCAGAGATCTAAATCAATACAACGCCCATTTACTTTTGAATATATTAATTTGTAAACTACTTCATAATTTATTGTTCCGAAAATACGTCCCTTAATATGTAATTAGACATGCTAAAATATCTTGCCGTTCATTTCTCAACCACAGAATCGCTATAAACAATCCAGAACAATTTTTTGCCAATTCGATAGCATATTTTGCGGCCAAGTTTCCCAAGACAAAAATAAGCCGCAATTCGTTATACTTTACCATTCTAAAGTTACTTACAGCATAAAGCCTTTTGTTATTAATTATACTGAAAAATGTTAGTCACATATATTGTAAACATCAGGCTACACCAAGATGAATTTATATCATACTGTTCCTTTATAAAACCCACACGATTGCCTATTCAGTTTTATACAATGCTTTCCTGTAACTGGGCGCCAGAAACCCGTTATTACTGACGAGTCTTTGAGCAGATTCACACTGAGAGCGACTGATCCAGTGTGTTATAAATTCTGACAAGGATGTCTATACCAGTAGCGTACGTGTGGCCTTCCCTGGGGGGACTTTGATTTCTTCTTATAAAATAAAGAAAGCTGACTTGTGGAAAGTGGTTTATGGCTCTTAGAAACTCGTTTTATGCAATTTTATATAACTTGTGTTTCTTCCAAACCACCACTAAGTGCTTAACTTCACAATCCCATGTCAAAGTTCACACCCACCCACTGACGCTTCTAGTTGCTTATGTTAATCCTTTTACCTGTGTGTGCAGCAGCAGCATACTTGACGCCACAGTGAAGGGTGCAGTGCCGCGGGGTCCTAGGCTGCTCAGTTCAGTCGACACGGCCACCTCCTTGGGCACTTCGGAGCCTGCGCGAGAAAACATCGGTCAAATACACACACACCACTAAGCGGGAACGCCCTGTATATTACTTTGAAAATACTGTATATTACAGGTAGAAATCGCACTATAACAAACATTAAAAGTTTTATCGATTAATCCTTTTAATTTTTTATCAGTATTCTTTAGATTCCCTTCTCATACGCTACAATATTTATATTCGTGCTTCAGTAAAAATGTTATGTTGGTCTGTTTGTAATTAAATGTTGTTATTTACCAATAAAATAGCGATAATTGTCTAAAACCAAAAAAAAGGGTCTATAATCAAGTATTTTATGGAAGAATATTTAAAGATATTAGAATACACAATCTTCCAAACCAAAATGTGCGAATGTATCAAATGCTACGGATAGTGACTTTCAAAATGAGTAACTAAAGCAAGAAATATCAGAAGATTAATGATAATTCAAATATTAAAGTAAAGTATCCCTAAAATCATCAAATTCGCATGGATTGACCACAATTTAAAAATAATAGTGACTTGATAGCTCGAAACTGTAGGATAAGGTAAATAGCATGTTTCTAAAATTCAAAATACCTAGTGTGTTACAGTGTTGTATACCCGCCAAAATTCTCAACATGCGATATCATATTTCTCTTAACTTTTTTGTAATATATTTAGAAAGGAAATCACTTAACTAGTTATGTAATTACACATACGGATAATAGAGTGATTTCAAATATGAAACTGGCTATAAACAAGGGACAATTAATTAATTAATGGTAATATAATTTAAAACATAAAAACGTATGAATAGTACGAAAAGTGTTAAATTAAAAATCAGGCAAGTATGGTAATTCAAAAAGTACAAAAATCACATATCTTATTGATAAATTTAATATCACTTCTCTGACACTTACTTTCTTCCTACCCTTACTACATACGGCATTAAACTTACATCTAAAATCAAGTGACAACTAATTCGTAATCTTAAACACAAACTTCACAACTAAAATAACTAATTATAATTCCGTAAAGGCCTAATGTGTTAATACAGACTGACCGTTATCCGTTGTGGTCAACATTGTTTTCTAACACAAACACAAACACAAACAGTCTTCTCTCATGTTTCCCTCCAAATGTTTCCTGATACTCACCTCCTGCCAAACTTATATAGACGATGAAGAAGGGGTAGGAGGGAAGAGAAATACGTCCCTCGGGAACACAGCAGCTATTAAATCAGTGGTATTTCAAACTTGGAGCGAGTCAGTCTATACAGTTAAGGATGATGATAACGATGACTGGTGAT
This sequence comes from Zootermopsis nevadensis, assembly GCF_000696155.1. The sequence goes on along the minus strand of NW_019060580.1, from coordinate 156,998 downwards.
GACGCGATGATGAGATATCTTTATTCTTTCAATTTTTCGACTCTATTTTGTCTCTATCCATAGTGAGGGGGGGGGGGAATCCTGCTCACGGAGCGGAACAATTGTTTTCAGCGCATGGACGCGGTGCGTCGTTGCTTTTGTTTGTTCGATACAGACAAGTTTCGAGTTCCATAATCCCACAATTAAACTAATGAGTGTCTGTGTGTGTGAGCGCTTAACAGGCGCGTCGGTCTCTAAGGATATTATAGGCTGCTGGGATAAATGATAACAAGGTAGCCATTAGCTAGGAGGAAGTTACATTTCTGATAAATTAATTTCAGATTTTATAGCATTTGCTCAGATTCTCTGAATAAATGCTATGATTTACTTACACACCACTTTTTAAAATGGTCTATGGTAAAAGTTCTAAGTTGGGCTTTGTCGCGACAAAAGAGTTGACTTAAGAAAATAATGGAATTTGTGTAAATATGTAAGCACTGCTTCCATAAGTAACAATTTTATTGAAACAAATTTTTAAACTGATAAATATTAGCTCCTCTTTAATTCAACTCGTATTCTGAAAACTAAACAGGCGTGTCAATATTTGTAATTATTATTTTCGAGTTTCTGGTTATTCGAATCTTAATAGTACCAACTACATAGGAAAATTCGGTCTTTAATTTAACGATAGCGTAAAAGTTAGAAAAGAAATTAGCTATAACAGTGCAATTGGCTGCTCAGAAATTAGCGCAGTCCAGGACAACCAAAGATCTCGAACAACGTGGATTATAATCAAAGATTATCAGGTGATACTGATAGGTAGACACGAAATGATAACGGGTAAAGTTTTCGACATGGACATGCATTTGTTATTAGCAAAACCACTCTTATTTATTGGCAAATAGGCTTCGTTATTCAGAAGGACACATGGAAGTCGTAGAGTGCAGATGGGAGAAACACAAAATAGTAAGATTGAATTATAGTATCAGTTAAAAAATCTAACAAATTATATGGCTACCCATTGTAATTTATGAAAGATTGTATATATAATTTATAGCACGACAATTTTCAACAAAAATGAAGACAATATACAATGTCTAAGACTCGAATTAATTATGCACTTGAACAATCTAATATTGGGGTTCTTAACCCAACAGGACCAAGGATCACATTTACAATTTTTTATCGACTCGCGGGCCACTAATTAGCAAATAATGACAATTTACTGAACTGCATGACAAGTGTTCAACAATCTTACTAACTTATTACCGGAAACAGGTTCATATATTAGCGTCCTCAGTAACTTTCTTTAAAAAAATTGTTGATTTGTATTTATTATTCAATTAAAATTAAACATTTTATTAATACAATAACTACTTATTCGTTATGCAAGTGGTACACTATTACAGCCATTCACACGAACAGCACAGGACAGACACGCGGGCCGCGGGTTAAGAACCTGATTTAACTCTTCCTAAACCGATAAAGTAATTCGATATCGATACGGAATTCCATATCGACTACCAAAAGAAATAAACAATTGTACACCAAATTTCTACCGCGAATTTTATGTATTACGGGCTAAGTAGGAGCTGAAAAATGATTCGAATTATTTTGTTACCTTCACAGATATGATCTAAAACAACAAGCATTTGAGGAAGTAGCTTCAGTATTTAGAAAAGGTGTCCACGTTATTGCAAACAATACAAAACAAGAATCTTGTCGTGGAAACGCTAACTTAAAAGTCTTTTAATTTGTTTCGTAACGCAGCTGTTCCCATTCTAGCCGAGAGAAGGCGGCATCATGCTGTGTGTTATGGCAACAGAGAATTTCTTACGTAATTATTGTTCCGGAAAAGACCTATAGATGGCACTAAAGTAAACCATTGTACTTCAAATTAAGGTAAGTTGTTCCAAGTATTAATAATAGCTTTTACAAGAAGCTTGTTCGCCTAGCAAAAGAAACAGAATTGCATTAGGAGTTTAATAACTTTCACACCCTCGGGGGAGAAGTGACATAATTAATGCATTTCGGTTTTTCACAACTAAACATACGCTGTTGTGAAACACGATATTTGTTTTACTGAACTAAGGTTGTAGATATGCTCGCCTTTGACCCTAACCACCTACATATCCGCGAGAAAGTTCCCTTGCCATAATACTAATATTTATGACACAAATGTCAACTTCTGTTTTCAGTTTAAAGAGGAAAGTATTTTTCCCATCGATATGCATTTTTTGCAGTAATTAATTAAAACGTGCAGTGAAATATTTATTCAGAAGTAGGTACATGTGATGTTGTGAGAAAGGTGTCTGACCACGCTGCTGGTGGTCGTCTAGACCGCTTGCAGTGACGGGAAACGAGCAGATTTCGTCTATAAAACAATTTCAGCTTTGACCCTTATTTCTGATGTATGTGTACAACGCTGTTCCTTAACTTGTGAGAAAACACAAATTACAGATTATAAGTCACTTGAATTTAAAAAACTACGTAGTTAAGCGAATAATTCAGTCTGTTAGAAAAGGAATCAATTAATAAATTATATGGGAAGATAATATTAAGACAGATCTCAGGTAGAAACGTTCTGAGTATGGGAATTGGATGAAGCTGGCTTAGGATCGTGTGGAGTGGCAGTCTTTGATATTAGCGGCATTGAACCTTCCCCACATTCTGTCATCCCGATGTTAGTCGTTAGTAATTACAGCTACTGAATTCAAGGGGGGGGGGAAACTGTTTTCTCTAGACTTTTATGAACATTTAAACGTGAGTATTTATCAGGCTATAAAACAAAGAATTTTAAATAGGATCCCGTAGAAGTTAGCTAACGTTTCAAAGGTTCTTACTGCCTCCATCATGAGGGCGATGATAACAATTTGAACAGGAAGATGTAGAATTGGTCCCGAGTTGTTTTGCGTGCAAGGTTTGACGTTGATATATAATTAAAATCTGACTTAGATTGATGCAAACCAGTTCGTAGTTCCTAAAACAAAAAAGTACTGTTCAGTGAATGTGTCGCGTTATATCCGCCGTCCAGTGCTGCTAGTAGTTGAACTAGTAGTTTCATATTCCGTCAATAGATGTCGTAAGCTTCAGGTAAACATCAGACACGTACGGCGCTAGTGTCAGATGCACAGTACGTACTCCGGATGAAATACAGATACAGTAGATTCCGGTTAATTGGGCCATTGCTTATTCCGGGTAGCCGTTTATTTGGCACAAATCTTAGAGAACAATGCTTTTTAATTCTTTACGTGGAACTTTGAATAATTGGGCCAGCCGCTTAATTGGGCCAAAGTGTTCTAGTCCCGACGTGTCCCAATTTACCTGAATCCACTGTATTTAACTTATTAAGAAATAAACAAGCACCCAAATTGTTGCTTGATTTAATTATTTTTTCAGTTCCTGCTCGATTCACTTTTTGTTTTGTTCTGCATTATAAATTATACGTTAGCTTAGAAATGCATCAAGAACCAAAGAAGGATTTTTAAATAAAATATTCAGATTTAAAAGGGTAATGAATATTTTAACTATGTTTAAAAACTTATAAACAATAATAAGTCCTGATTTTACCGTTGGTTACGCAGCATCGAATGCTATGATAATATGGCGAATTGGAAAGGACGTGGGAGAAAGGAGTCGTGGCCTATTTTAAGACACTGCTTCGGTAATTGCCGGTTATAAATTCGAATCCGTGACCTCGCAAGCACGAAGCAGGAGTGCTAACACTTAAACCGAACATTAGATACCAAAACGCAATATTATATTTGGGCAGTCCATCCATGAAGTCGCTAATAAATTAAGAAAAACTGTTGACAAATTGCTATGGATATACTCATCATATGAACACTAATCATGACTAATTTTGTCAACAGCTATTACAGTTATAGAAACCTTTCTATAAATGCGACCTATACGATGATTGTAATATTTTCATTCAAACTACGCCTTACTCTCTCGGGTACACATTAAATCCAACTTAAAATTACAAATTCGTGTAAAACTTCACAAATTATACATTAATAACTAGTTTAACTAACAATATTTAGTCATGACGACAAGGCAGGTTTAACAAATTAATAATCATCAAATCAGAAGACACTAAAAAGATGTTTAATGAAATAAATAAATGCTGCAGTTGTTCACAGCATAAAGATGACATCAGCAGCATCTCTAAGGAGCAGTGTAATTGGGGTCACAGGAACATTAAAAAGTTTTTCTTCCTGACAAGAGACTTTCACCGCCTTAATGTTGCTGCATCTCCAAGTTACATAAAGCATAGGGGACTTCTGTCATATTCTCGGTCCAGGTGAACATTAGTGCTTCCATACACCTTCTTTATATAGCCAAGTCAAACCACAACACACTTTTTCTTATATCAGCAGACTGCGCTGTGGACTTCCTGCCCACAGATTACGCAATGAGAGCAGGAAAGCAAATTTTACAAATGATATAATACGAATTTTGCACAAAAAACTGGCCTTGATGTTCGTTCAATCACTTCGGGTATTAAATTAATCATAAAACAGGTACTATAGTAACAGTGGGGCGTCAGTTAGTTACAATATCTTCAACAGTGAAGAAATGTCGTTATATACTCATGTATTGTTACGAAAAAATACCCGCGTTCTTTAAGCGAAACTGAAGACAATTATCTGTCTTCCTCCTCTTGGACTAGACACAAGTGCTGATAGAAGTTGTATATCTTTAGTTAATAATCATAGTTTGAAGCCAATTTTCATAGGAATGTGTAGACTGATAAAGTCTATCAGCATATCCGCAACAGTAATTTTAATTCTTAACACAGTTCTGGTTTTTATGCACATTTCATATAATTACATATAAATTACATAATTGGCATACTTGCCATTTGTATTACTTATGAATATGATCTCATTATGTCATTATGTAATGAAATAGATGCCTAAACATGTAACCTTCGACATTGATATATTATATTGTTATATTATAATAACAAGTTGTGTTTGATTGAAAAACAAAAATAATGTATTCACTATCAGTTCTTA
>NW_019060580.1:141642-151703 GCF_000696155.1 Zootermopsis nevadensis | reverse complement strand
AAAAAAGAAGACCCACGGACATTAATTTTATAAAACTAATGCAGGTTGTGTGCCAAGTAGAAACTCCTTTATTTACGGAGAGTTTCTCCACGTGTTCTTCGCCCACTTCTGATAACCGGTGCTTCACAGCCTGTTCGATGGAATATAAATGTTCCCTAACCTACGAACCGTTATGTGATCTCATGCACGGTGGTTTCGACAATCAAGTGTCTTTCTATCTTTTTATATTTATTAGGCCTGTATGAATCCTGTCGAGAACTCAAGTGTATTGTAAAAATGGAATAAGACCAACGCGTTAGCTGTTCGTGTAAACGAAGATGGTTGTATTTGCTCCTTTCGTGAGAAAAAAATACGCTAACATGCAGAAGTTTACATTAAAAGAATGGAATGAAGGTTGTCATTACAAGAGAATTTTATGTTCTTCTTATGGCTATTTACAATTATTCTTTAACTAAAAGAAGTTTTTATCAAATAGAAATATCAAGATTATAAAATATTTAGGTTAATCTATTCACGTTTTAAATATTTTGTTCGACATATTTTTGGTTCTCTTGAATAGTTAGGCCCACATTGGCATAGTCATTTTTAATGAAAGTGACAACTTTGATTAACACAGAAAATGCACGAGACTTACACCTAGAAATGCCTAGTGTGTTTATTAATTAGGACTTTACAATTAAGCGGCAAATGATATATTAATTAATAATGTACAGTTTATCACGAACTTCAGCAATTGTTGAAGAGTTTATTATGAATTGAAATTTTCTGACCTAAAATTCTCAGATCTAGCCAGAGGATCATAATTTTTAAATTTAACATATTTCCATATTTTAATCCAAGAAAGAGTGAGGTTTAGGTGCATAATGTTCCGCCAGCCAGAAAATAATAGTGGCGTTCTGCAGGTTCATTAATTTTATACAAAACTTGGGGTGACAGTGCGCAAGATCGTGCTTCCACCTAATGATCAGCAAATTAACCAATCATTCGTTACAGCTGTACAGAATTTTACGGATTATCAGAAAGGAAAGATACGCTTATACAAAAACAACGTTCTATGCTACGCCTATTTCAAGTCAAGGCTAATCCATTCTGTGAATACAAGACATAAAACAGTCCACTGGATAAGAAAAGAGCTGAAAATTTTTAGCGTCCAACACTAAAATTTTGAGTTATGTTGGAAAGGTGTCGTAACGACAGCACGTGGGTGCAGATACTGCTCAGTCACCATAAGAAGTTCCATATTACGGCTGACTGCGATTCTTAAATACCGTGTTTTATGTCTGACTCCCAGAGATGTGGCAGACAACTCTGGTTGCCTAGTGCCTTGATGTTTAACGGAGAGTGAGGGTTTGCAAACAGTTACGAATTTACTCGCAGACGTAACTCTCCAATGGATACTGAACTGTGGTCTGCCTGCAGACACACAGACAGACAAACGTGTACACTGGTTGGTAGCGAAATGAATACAGGAGGGATAAACGGATACAAATAAAGTAATAAAAGTTCAAGAAACAAAAACAACTCTCGGAAAGTAGTAACAAGTTAGGCTTACTGGTTTAAAATTTACCTAAATATGATTATAAAATGTAGACATGGGCTTAAGGCTGAAGTAATAAGTGAATAATTACAGGTAACATAAAATACAGATCCTGAAGCAGCAATGATTTCGTTTGGAATCTTTTTATTTATGTCCGTTTACCCGGGGAAAGGTAAATTTCTGGTACTAAATATGCAAAAATTAAATTTTAAAGAAAGAACAACACAAATAAGAATAATGAACGTAGTTGAAAAGAGAGGGGAGAGAAAAAGGTAAGAAATTTATTTATAGAAATAAATGAGGATATAAATAACAACGAACAATGAAGCTAAAGAAAGAAATTAAAGTGAAGGAGATGAAGCAAGGAAGAGAAATACGAAAGGAAAATAAAGAGATAAGAAATTAAATATAAATAAGGAGAATAATAAATAAAAATAGAAAGGAACATACACAGGAGGAAATAATACAAGGAAGAGAGAAAGGAATATAATGGAAGTAGTAAACACAGAAATAAAGAAACGAAAAGAAAGTGAACTAAACTACAGACAGATAAACAGAAATAAAGGAAGCATTCTTAAGGAACTCGAGGTAGGTCGAAATAAAGAAATAAATAAAAAAAAAGAGTGAAGAGAACAGGATATGAAGGGAAATGAAACAAAACATTTCCATGTTTCTCACGAGTGTGGAAGGCCTATCAACAAGTAAACGAGGGAAATCAGAGGGTCAGTGCAATAATATTTCATGAGCAGATTTATACATTATCGGTCACGCCTCTACAAACACTGCCAAGACTGCATCAACTGGCTCGAAACCAATCAATGAACACGACAGAGAGAGTTCGCAGTCCGAAAGTTTAATAAGCGTTACGATCCTTCAACGAAACAAAAGAAGGTAAGAAGGAGCAACTTTAGGAAACTGTGAGTGTTTAAGGAATGAGAGAGAACTGCAAGAACGGAAAGGGAGATAGTGATGCATGGGAAAAGAAATCGACGTTGTCTGTACAATATTTAATTGCAGTTTAGTGTACTGAGGTTAGGTAAGGTTAGGTTAGGTTAGGTTATGGACCATTATAAAAACCTTGGAGTAGATGAGAGGATAGATATTATAAAGGATCTCAAGGAAATAAGTTAAGAGGATGTGGACTGGATTCATCTGGCTCAGGATAGAGAATGGTGGTGGGTTCTTGTGAAGATGAAACCTTCACGTTCAATGAAAGTCGGGGAATTTCTTAACTAAACTACAATCAGTTTCTCAAGAAGAACTATGCTCCATGAAGTTAGGTTCTAGTTAGTTTAGTGTAATTCACTCAAAATTTGGGCACATTTTACAACAGGTCTACAGCAAAACGTATATTACGTAGCCGAAGTCTTTAAATAAGCAATTAATATCCTTATTATAACAAAACAAAGGTTTATTACATAATAAAGAAACAGCATATAGTTCTCAATATTTACTCTTGCTGATATCAGAAAAGTGGGAAGTTTAAGGCACAATAAAATTACCCTCTGAATTTCGTCTAGGCCATTCTGATGCAATTAAACCATAAAATTCATTATGCATTAAAATAATCGGTCACTGAACTTCATCCTGGGGCTTACTCAAAAATTAAATCCCAAAGTTTATTACAGAATAGCGTAATCCGCCAATGAACGACGTCTTCGGGCTTACCGATATAATTAAAGCATAATATTTAAAAATAACGTAATCCACCACTGATCTCTATCTTTTCCATTCTTCAGATAGGGAAACTGGAAAGTTTAACTTATAAAGAATCCTCTATTGAACTCTACCTTGAATCATCCTGGTTTTATTAAACCGGAGAGATCATCAACAAACCCCATCACTGATCTTTGTCCTAAGACAACAACTTTAGACTCTCTTCTGCCGAGATGTTAAAGCAAAATCATCGGAACGCCACAGCATCAGAAACAGATCCTCCTATCACTTCAAATTAAAGTTACGAGAATTTGCTGACGATAACATTTTAACGGGGGCCGTAGGTTGAATCTTACGATGGTGGGACTCCTTTACCTGACACGAATCTAAATCTACTTTGGCGTTTTGTGACAAAGTGGGAGGCAGTTGACGCTTTACGAGACGCGATTTCTGAACGGATATTTGTCGTAAATCTGAATTAATTAATATTTAAAACAGTATTCTGATTCATGACATATGGAAGGAATTGAAGCGTGGTTGCTCTTTTTTTAATACAGTAACTTCGAGCAACCGTTTCTATGATTCAACTAAATTTCAAGGTGGTCTGTCGACTAAGGAATTTCCTTAAGGCCGCACTCTTTTGGCACAAGGGCGTTTAAAATGGTTGTCCCAAGATATTCCTAAAGCAGCACGCAAAGCATAGACTAACGAAAAATAATTATTTTTAATTATAAATAAACCCACCTCGCAGCGATGCTGATGTAAAAGAAATCTGCGACCATTTATCAATGCAATAACAATCGATACTTTGAATAAAATACTGTGGTCCCTGAAAGATGCATTCACTGTTTTTATTTACTACAATATAACTAGGTACAGGCCCCTCTAGATTCGGTTTGATGCGCTTCTTAACATAACCTTCAGAACACGAAGCGAAATTTAAAACATCATGCCTGAATTAATATTGATATTGCCGTTAGATCCTGTATCTTTTAGTGTAACTCTAGAGTAGAATAGTTCAGTCAGTGAGAATAATTGACATTTATTTAACGATTCTTAACTACAAATATTTCAGTACGTCTTTCCGAAACAGCAATCACGTCAAGATTTCTCCACCCAGACCATGAGAAAACATATCTGACTGCCTTTAGGTCACAGGTGGTATACCTTTATTTAACAAGATAATATTACCATCAGCCATCCACGTCTTAGGTCCAGTTGCCTGTTACAATCTCACGGAGAGTGCCATAATTTAGAAAGAGAAACTATAAAGTTATGCTTGGACCAACAAAATGTATAGGCCCAAGTTTGTATTTAAAATGCAACACAATTTATTGGTTAATAAACTGTAATATTATACAAGACTCGCTATGTCTGTAGGATTACAACTGAAAGGTCCAGTGTAAGGATGACATGGTTCTACTTTAACAAAATGTTCAAAAACAACAAAAAGATTTAATTTCTTGATTTAAAGATTCAAATACTTGCTTAAAACCACATCAAATTGTGGCTCCATTTTCACTAACAGCTTAACTAATAACTTGATCTATCCTATTCTTCCACCAATAAATACATTGGGTGATTTTTTAATATACGAAAAAATGTTAAACTAAAATTTAGCCAAAGTACCATACCCTTCAATTCTGGAATTTTAAAAGTCTTTCAGTGACATGCTAGTTTTGTCGGTAACATGAACACAATCGCGGTTTGACGGATCTATAATAAATGACATAAGAGGATTATCTTCGAGAAAATATTATCACATTTTTGTGAAGCATAAATGGATCTTAAAAGTAAATTATCCAGATGACTTTAGATATAATATATTTCTTAGAATATGTGTGCATAGAAATTCTTTTTCTTCTTTCTTCAGAGACTGTTTCAGATTAACAGAATACAGTGAATCAGGATACACGTAGAGAAATCGCTTGAAATGCAAGTCTGCTATAACAAACTTGTTCCAGGTGCCTTTTTCTTTGTTCATAAATTTCTACGACTTAATGGATACTAACGAAACGCTATATGTTGTTTTCAAAGTAAGTCGAACTTATTTGAAACTTCATGCAGTTTTTTTTGTCCGCTGTCTTGCAGGTTACAATAGAGATGTAGACATGTGTACAGGCTGTTCGAAAACACTATATGACTGAGGCCTGTATCAAGTACATGTGTTTCTGAGTGTGTCCCAGCTTTCTACATTGCCGAGACGAGTGTCCGTAACTTGCTGGAACATCGCCACCAACAATAACAGAACAGGTAAATGGGCACAATGTTGTCATTAATCTGTGTGCCTGACATGTATCGTATTACCGCATTGCATAACGGGAAAAACTAGAAACAATTACGTAATAAAAATATTCATATATCATTAAGAACATAACGTCTATTACCAGTAGTTTGCTAGCAAATCATCAGCTATTCTTCACAACTGATGTTCCACAGTAGGTATACAGAACAGAGACGTATTTAAACATTTGAATCCAAAGCTTATCTAAACAATATTTTTCAGTTCTTACCTCAAAGAAAACACAACACTTCTCCATAACAGAGATAAGTTGGTCGATACTGTTAAACAAATATTCCCTGTATACTCTGAGAATCATTTGGATCCCATAAATACACTTTTCGGGTAAAATGCGAGTTGTTGAGTGTTAACGCAGGTAGTCCATACTGGATTTTTATGGGTTAAAGTTGAAGTCACGTTGATTTCTAGCTTGCTGTAATTGGAGTTATAACTTTTTAACGAAAATTTCAAATCTAGTAAGGATTGTCAATATTTGCTGTAAATAAACAGCGTGTTTCATATTTTTAATCTTCCACTGAATGGCATATATGCAAGGTACAACCGTACAATCGAAACCATGTGTCTATTGACGAAAAATTATGGGGATTTTAATAGAAAATATTAATAAATTTGCGTTATTACTAGGCCTAACTTTCTTAAAAATATCAAAATATCACAAAATATATCTAGAACATGAATTTATTTTAGAATAGAATATTATTCCGTCTAAAGATGAAATGTTACATGTTTGCGCTAATAAACTTAACTAAAAGAAATAAATGTTCAATAAACATTTAATCATAGCCAATCCGTGTGCTTTGCGCTACAGACATCTAGCGGCAGTCATACAAACTTTATGTGTACGTCTGTAGAACAAAATAAGTTACATATTTTTGCCATATATTGTGATATATTAATTACACCAATAAATTACCCGTCATAAATAAATATTATCCCATACGTCCCAAAACCCCTTAATTAACAGCAAACGATCACCAACCAACTTTTACTTATTTATAGGTTATTTTTAATTTGTTCAATGATTCCCCCAATCTTTGATATTGTCTTGTAACGGAAAACATGAATTCGTTTTTCAGCAGATCTGCTGTGCCCCGCTGGAATATGCACCACAGAATTACGCACACTTGTAATAATTTTTGGCTAAGTGTTGCAGCTGATTTTTCAACAAGCGAAGCGAGATTCACTTTGACAACATTTATACAATTAAGGCACATGGGAGCGTGAGAAAATTAATATTATTATAGGCGTAAATCTTTCGCACATGTATGTTGGGAACAGGTGACATCATTTCTCGTCAATATGTTCACATTTATATCTCCGAAATTACTCTAGTAATTACCGAAAGGCTACAATAAAGAAATTGGAGTGACTTTAATTTCAGTTAACATCGGTTCAGTACGACACGTAGTGTACTTAATCCTCGAACCAGATTTGATAAATGGCGAATATTTAACGAAATTCTTCATGAAATGGAAGCTGTTACCATATTCTCTGAGCACAGTAAATTGTTTGGGTTAGAGCAATTCTATTATTTATATTTAAACTGTTGTGTTATTTAACTGTCAAGTACTCTTCTTTTATCGTATTTGTAAATATACCTAAGCAAAATGAACATAAGTTGTGGATGTGTAATGTAAAACACAAGTGAGAATGGACATATATGACAAGAAAGACATTTAATACAGCCAGTCTTCAGATTTTATTTTTCAATAAAACAGTCAATTGAAAATTGGTCGCAAATTAAAATGGAAAATTAAAACAGTAAGAGATGTAAATGCGAAAGTATTACGAGCATGCAGTGTATAATGGTAACTCAACGGTTAAGACACAACAGTACTTATATGTAAAACAGGTCCACCCAGGTTATTTAGTGGCTCGCGTTCTATGACTACAATGCGGAAGGTCCCTGATTCGATCACAACTCTTTATTACAATTTCCAGTTTCGTTTACTGTACCATTAAATTAAAATGCCACTTTATTTAAAGGCCTGAATATGTTTGTTAATATGACTTGTTAAATATTCACATGAGCGAAATCTATTTTTAATAAAATGTAGACGAATCTATAAAATAAAGAACTACATATAAAATGTTATGATAATGTTTACGCCAAAGTTCACTAAATGCGCCGTCTTAATGGCACACCCCAAGAATAAATTTAGTCGTTTTTTAAAATTACCATTTTATATATTTAAATTTAAAGTAAATATTAACATAAAATAAGTGTTTGACTTTTAATTCAATCCATGGAACGTGGGGTTAAATGTAGTATGATGATAACAAATCTAAGGATTCTAATAGCGAACAGGAGTCACAACGTAGCTGTAAATCGTAACTGAATCCTTTAATAAAACATCACAGAAAGAATATAAGACGATATGTGACATGAACGTATAAACTGAGAGAAAAACATTCTCAAGTTCAACTTTAAAAGTGATCTCGAAACACAAATTAATATTTTCAGAGACTCGTAAATTTTACTGATACTTAACTAACTCCAAGGTGCAACATGTCTCGAAAATCTGACAGTTTATCATGTGGTCAAGAAAATTAACCGTCTGTTAATTGACCCCGAAGATGAACTGCCTTGGTTCCTTGTGGAGTCACTGGGCTCTAACCCGAGCAAAACTAATTCCATTAACACTACGTCTCTCAAGTGAATTTTAAGCTAAACCTACATCTCATATGTAGTACCTTCTCAAGAAGCTTTCCGAGTAAATTTTTATGCATTTATTGTCTCTTCTGTGTCACACCCACCTAAAATTTCATAACTTATCCACACTAACAATATTAAAAAACGTTCCTGTTGTTATTTCCTCTTAGGCCTAAAATATTCCTACCATTTTTTCGTTTTCAAACACATCGATTTATGTTATAATAAAGTCCAACAAGAAATTAATTCAAAATTTAATCAAAATCCTTTGATTTATACGCGTACTACTGTTACATTAATAGACATGGCGAAGGTAAAATGATGGCCATACATTATCGAGAATATAATCTAAACAGATTACATTTTTCAAGTCGAGATAGAAAATGTATCCAGACATTCACTGGATAGGGAAAAACGTATATTCCGGAGGTCGGCTGTGTTCCCGCCTGTCACTAGCGATAAAGCAAGATTTATGTGACGAGCTTCACCCAGCAGAAACCTCTTCCTTTTACCTGGCGACAGAGACAGTAAGCTTCCGAAACGTCGTTCGTATTTATGATCTATACAACGAACAGCTTGTGGTGAAAATACTTCCATGGTAATACTAAATCACTGTCACAATCCTTCAGACTAAGAAACCAGTTCAACTCAAATAATGTTAGTCATTTATATAACTGCATTAACAGGATCAGTACTTGATAGGTAGGAAACGTCATCAGAGAAACTCAAAAGACTGGTTAACAGCTATTACATTACAACTTGAATCATAACCGTTACCTAAATTTAAACGGTAGAACCCGGAGACAAATTTATAACGATGTTCTTTCATCCGCTTCTGACACATTTAAAATGCTTTAAATTATGGTTCTGGTATTATTAGGTAACCAGTCAAATAATACAAAAGTAATGTTTTGCTATCGTAACATGCGAATACTTCATAAATTTCAATGCATTTGTGAATCATCACTCAATAAGCGGATAAATGGAGAGATGATGTCGATCAAATAAAGAAATGTAGCACGCGTAAGGCAGATGTAAAATATATGCACGGTTTTAGCCGGAAAACTTGAAAGGAAGACACTACTTCGGAGACCAAGGCGTAGATGGGGTAATAATATTAAATAAATCTAAAATATAGAATGATGTAGAATGTTAACTGATTTAATCTGGCTCAGGATAGAGTCCTGAAGCGGGCGATGAGGAAGAAGCAACGACCTCTGAAACGTCGGAAAACATCTACCAGACAATACGGCGCAACAATTCAGAAAACTGCTATATTCAGAAAACTCCTTGCTCATGCCGGATATATTATTTGAAATTTCATCGAAAACAAAATCATTTCTCATTTCATTTTTATAGGTTCAGCCAATGTATACCGTATTCGTAAGACTCAAACCCAATTTTTTAAAAAAATTGTGTATGTCTGAGCACGTATTTTTCCCTCAAACTTATATTCTTATACTACAAATTCAATATTTAACTGGTACGCAGAAGCAAAGCTCGTAGCTTCCTCGCTAATGAAGCAAATTAAATCTATTTGACAACGCATGCTATTACTAGACACCCCTGGAGTTATATATCGCATTATCAAAATAGGCGTACAAAGACGGCTCTTTGCCAATATAACGCGGTGCATCATGACACGCCGTTGCGTAAGTGTGGAGAACAAAATTTATATTTCTCATCACAACAAACCTATTTCTGTCCACCCGGAAGCCCTTGAATAAAGTTTATAAAATTAACAAATAATGGGAAGGTCGCATTCTTCTATTCGTACGTACATTACGTAACGAATTTCGAACAAATTCAATATTAAGCCCTATGCCAAATACATTTGTGTGCATTTAATTTTGATATGAATGAATCAAATATAACGCCTACCGTACACAAAGCTCAACTTAAACTTTACAGAA
>NW_019060580.1:111794-140582 GCF_000696155.1 Zootermopsis nevadensis | reverse complement strand
TCACGTAATACGAAGCTAATTAAAATCTACAAATTTCACCCGAAAATTTTTCTCTTTGTAATAAATATTTAACGAAATACAAGGAACACGCCCTGCAGTGACTTTGTAGCAACTGCAGATTGACAATGTTTCTGAAATGCATAAAAATTCCACACAATCCTAACCTGGCCAGATATACCCTGAGGAAAGAGACATCAGTGCCCACTGGACAAGGTAATGGTATTCATTTCGCAAAGCATGTTGTGGACATGGCAGTAAACAGAGAAATTCCAGTGTCCCTGCCAGGAATCGAATCTTGTTTCTCCAGATATTATCCGGTAACTTTACTGACAAATATTTCACTGAATTAAGATTATTTAACCCTAATTGCGTTGTAACTAGAAATGGTAGTGATTCATTTCAAATGTTTGTCGGTTCAACTTGCAATATTACAACTCCAAAACTTTCTCCTATCGTGTAAGCTTGCCTACATTTTAACCCACTTACTTAAAATAACAGACGCTTAAGACAGGAAATGAGAGCATGATAAAAATCGATCACCATCAGTTATTACTTTTCCGCATTTCAATCCGCGTACTTTATAATGATGCTTTTTGACTGAAGTTAAATAAAAAGCTCACGTTTTACTGGAGAAGACGTAGGCTTAAGTTCAATGTTCTTTATTGTTAAATTAGTAGTGAAATATATTATCTTTTGAACCAAACATCGTATTACGAGTTATACAATAAAATATTGCTATCCGGACATCTCATAACGCGGTCAGTTCTAATCTCTGTTCAGGTTTTGCAATTTTAATAATACAGTATATTACGATTAATGGCACATTTTATTAACACTTAGATAATCAGGACTATTACTTAATGCAGAGCTACCTTTCGCTGCAGAGTCTTATTAAGCAAGACTTTACTGCAATGTTTTGAGTGTGACAAGAGTACGAACTGATAAAATTACAGATATTACATAGGTGGACATGTAGCATGACTAGGTAATTTTGTTGAAAAATCTCACAAAAGAGACCACCAAGGAGAACAAGACGCACATGGTATTAAAATTAATCTCATGGAATCAGGTCGTGAAATTGTGGACTGAAATGTTTCAGGTTAGGATTCAACATTACAGATTTTATTTTAAAATCGTGCCTTCATTAGTCAATGTGGAACTGAAGCATAATTTACTATGGGAAGGATTTACAGGACAAAATTAATTCACAGGATGCTAAATGTTGACAGACGAGGCAAAGTTAATGCAACTATGTCTCTGCAAGCAGACATATTAAGCAGTCTAGTTATTTTCGAATATTAAAACAAAGCCTCCGATGTGTTTAAAACAAGAAACAACGTGGCATTTAAAGACTCTGTTTTGAAAAAAACTGGCTTTGCGTTTTAACAGATATTAATATATCCAAGAAGCCAGAATAAATTATATAGTACTAATTTGCATGAAGACGTATAGTTATTTCTAACAGAAATTATTGTAACAAAGTAAGCATTGTTTCTGTAAGGAGTTTTAAATAAATATTGATTATTAATATTATTGATTGAATAATCTAATAATAACGCATAATTTATAAGAAAACAACATTGAACTTTACCAATTTTCTCAAAGACAGATCTTCGTACAAGCTATTGGTGCAAAAAATAAACTTCTTTTACTGACAACATCCTAAGACATTTTGAACATTTAATGTTGTGAAAGTACGAAAAATCTACAATCCACAATTTGGTTTTTGTGGTCCGATTAGCTTCGAAGTAAGGGATTTGTAAGAATGAATGCATATAAATAACAGTGGATATTTGTAAAATATTTCCTATTTGAGCAAACCTTTCCATGCTTGAATTGTAATGTAATTTCGTTGCTAAAACAGAAATAACAACATTGCTTCGGTGAATAATCCGTCACCGAGATTATTTATTTGCGTTTGTCAAACTTTTTCTTCGGAGAATGTAGGACTGTCATAAACATATGAAAGTACCTAAGTCATGTTTTCTAACTAGATAATTATCATCAATGCTGAACTGTCGTCATTAGTACTTACAGCAACCGCAAATGAAAATAAGTGGTCACATTACAGCCAATGCCTTGAGCAGACGCTCAGTATCTAAGAGCACAGCGTAACACTATATTTAAACATCTGGCAGAGCGCACAGCTCATCTGTCTTGTTTTTGTGAAAGTCTCAGGATTGTATCCCTGGGAGGCCTATCCTTAAGCTTTTCGTGGTTCCCTAAGGAGCTACAGGCAAGTGTCAGAAAGTGTCTTCGAACAGATCACAATCGAATTCCACCCGATTCACAATTTATCACCGTCTGCACATATTTTGCGGCATAACAGCAAGGCATATATGTACAGAAATTAACAGACAATCGAAACACAAATAATTTTGAATTTTTCCTCAGCGTAGAGCAGTAATTTATCGAAGAATTTTGGTCAATCGATTTCATCATAATAATGGAATAAATTCATACAGTAGCTTTGTTTTCGATACGCAGATTTTAATTAAACATAAAATTTTGAGTGCGGAAATTAGGTGCCATATAAATACGTAAATATTAAAACAGAGTGGTAATTTTACCAATTGTTTGATATAACTGTAAAATTTTTTTGAGAACAGAGTACTGAAAAAAGCATGACAGAAAGAATAGAACAGAAAAATGGGAAAACTTACATATGTGGAGCTTCAGAATCTATATTCTTCACCAACTATTAGTAGGATAATCAAATAAAGCAGGAGGAGATGGTAAGTCCAAGATGTGTGAAAAAAGCGCATAAGTCTAAAAAATCTCCATCATCATTAAATATGGCGCGATAGTGTGGTCTGGATCAAACTGACTCAGCATTGCGTCCAGTTGCATGATTTTGTGAACACGGTTATGAGCATTTGGGACTCCAAAATGGGCCAGGGATTTTTGCTGACCAACCGAGCGACAATCAGTTTCCGAAGAATGATTCTTCTCGAACATGACCTCACGGACAGCCGGGAAGTGAAGTTTTATTCACAAAGATAAACTGAAACGAAGTATTAAAACTAATAACAACAGCGGCCTTGAAAAGTGAGTCCGTAGGATTTGTGATTGCTGGGGTCTGGTAAGCACTGGGAAGAAATTAATTACTTCGGTCTTAGCGTTGAAGACTTCATTTATCTTACTCGGGTTCTCTTCCTATAATTTGAAGACAAGACAGTTTCAGTAATCCTCGAAAACATTAGTTTATTTTTCTTATCCAATAAACAACATCGAAAGAAAATACTTACCTTAAAACCAGACAATGACCCAATGTTTTTTTTCAAATACAATTCTGATGTAACTGATGTTACAACAGTTTTCCTTAAAGCACAGAAAAAGGAAAAAGACAGATCTGAGGACATAGACCACTTGGAAGATGTAGATGGAAGAAATATATTGTCACTGTTCTTATTTAAATTATGTACGGATGTGAACTAGATTAATTGATTTCAAGATATGGACCAATAACGGGACCTTGTAAACACGGTAATGAATCTTCTGATTCCGTAATAGTCAGAGAATTTATTGACTAATTTCATAAGAAAGGCTCTACACCATCGAGAAAGTAGTTCATTTATTTCCTTTATGAGTAATTTTTGCTAGATAATGGTCACAAATTGAAAACAAATTGTTTATCAGCTTCCCAAACGAAGAATTAAACAACTCTACGTACCACGTATTTGAAACTGCGTCATTAAGTTACTTAGGAACCAGTAAATCCAAACGGAGTTAACTAGGTTAAACTGTATGCTGGAGTAATACAATGAAGTTTTCCCCGTATGAATTACAGTTCCATGCTATTTGTCTACTCAATGAAAACGTCATCATCAGTCTGTAACTGAGAAAACGTATGTACTACGTAGAGAAAATAAACAGTTATATAACAAAACATATGGCGTCTCATCATCTGTTGCGACGTAATAACAGATAAACAAACAATGAAGCATCGAGTTACAATAAGCGTTACTAATTAAGCGAAAGAATCGATTGTGTGAACACAAGTTATGGCGCTACTATCGCCCAGACACGAAATGAACACTGATTTATATTGTGACAGAATATTAACACAACTCTCGTATCCTATCAATGAAAATACATAAGCTGTCTGCTTCCTGTCATTTCATGAGTACATATGAATGGTTTAGTCACAGTGACATTTATGTAAATATGAGTGAGCGTATGTTTGCCCATCCATCAATTAATCACGTATCTTTCAGAAGATGGCTGTCTTTTGGGATGTTTAGTGTAGTGTAGCCATTTGGCATTTGATATTAATAAGCGCAAATCATGTTTGAGGCAAAAACTGTAGCGTACATCTTAATTAGATGCATACCTTTTTCCTGGAACTCTTTCTTAATGCGTACTATTTTAGACTCGGTCCACACAAATTCTGCGACACAACCGCTATTTAAGAACAGCGGATTAGTCAAGGGTTTGAAGAAATCCCCCCCGCCTAATTTGTACCTCGAAGTTTAGTCACAAAGTCCATCACTGTCCTCTATCATGAGCCAGCTGAATCTAATACACATTCTCAAATTTTAATCGATAATTTAAACGAAAAAAAAATTCCGGTATTGGAAAAATTTAAATTGCTGTAAAACCTTGAGAAAACCTGCTTCGCTGCAAAGAGAAGAAAGAATCTTGTGTATTCGAGTAAAATGTCTGCAACGAGAAGGAATACGACGAAGAAGTAATTTATGAATAAAAATTACACAGTTCCTTCGTTCGTTCATATAAATAAAAGAGCTTGAAACTATTTTTGGAGCATAAGACGAGAGTGAGTCACGCGGCGTAATCCTTCGCTTTGCGCGGGTTTGGTTATCGTGTGACTGCGGTCGGGAGAGGCTGAGGAAGGCGGAACGGCCAGCCTCCGACAGCCCCACGTCACAACTTTCCGAAGTAACTCTTCACTGTTTACACTGAAACTGTCATTTACGATAGCTATAAGGTACGAAATAACACTTGTTTAATGACTAACCTTGAAACTGGTTCAAATTACGTAACTGGTGATCTGAGTACACAAATCACAATACCGGGAGCGAACTACTGCGTTTCTGTTATGTTAGTTAAAGAACAGCGACACAGATTTGGGTTATGTTACAAATTTCAATGAAAGTTTTATTTGCCTGTACCACGAATATATTTGGCAGCTGAAATTTCAATGTCGTGAGAATCGCAATGCGAGGGAGAAGAAAAACGGATCTCAGAAGAAAACAAAGACAATAATAAACAAACAAAAAAAAACAAGAGTTACAGGAATGACAACCCCAAAACATCTCTCAATCCCCGAGATGTTTATGTTTTTTAAGGGGACATAACTTAAGAATGAGGTTACGGAAATGCAACACGAGAAAAAGGAGAGGGTGACGTCCTTGTGGAATAAAAACAATTTCATTCATCTGTCGTCTAAAATAGGTCACGCTTGTGTAACAATCCCAGAAGAGACATGCATTCCAAAGAAGCTTGTGATGAAGAGACAGCTGTGGATTTGTTGCCACCTACACCAGCCGGCCGGATCTAACACAAACACGCACGAGAGCTATGACGTAATAGGAGGTTAATTACGTCATACAGGGACCATCTCATCATGATACGCGAGGAGGAAAGGGAATAGCATATTACCACTTGCAGGATCAACACCGGAAAAAGAGAGACGAGACGAAAGGCGAGAGATGTGACGTCGCAACTTCAGATCGATTCGCCGGGTGCGACATGTGACGTCACTTGCCGCATGGGCGTGGATTGACGTCAGCAGTGACGCAAACAATTACGGGATCTCCCGTAAAGTGTTTAAAAAACGACGGGATAGCCATTACGTCAATAAGATGGCGTCACAGCCGGAGCCACGTGAGGGCAACCTATCTTAAAGGGGCAACTATACAAAGCACGGCTCTGTTTAAGACGCCCACTGGGAGATAGTCATTTGTTTCTCGTTTCATCTTGAACTCTATTTTTCTGTCACTCATCCAAAGTTGCCAAACTCAAATAGCCTCGTCTAGCGTCACATGCTCTGTGGTCCTGGGCTCGACGCCAGAGCACAACACGTGGTTTAATGTTACCAACTGATCATGTGCCCCCCGCTGCAGGGGGAGGGGGTGTGATGGTCCAATTATAGCTAACAGTCTTCTAACGTTTTCATTCATTCTTCGCACAGATTACAACTACTGTTAGCAACGTGCAAGTGCAAGTTAGTGGTTTGTTTGCCGGCTCTCCGCAAGGAGTGAACACAGGCAATAATGGTCATGACTTACTGAGACAGATACCAGAATTGTTGTTCCTATTGTTGTTGTTGTTGTTGTCGTCGCTTTTGTTCTTGTAGAGGCAGGTTGTTGAAGTTTGCATGTCTTCTATGCATCCTGGTATCGTAATTTATCAGCACCATTCAGATCTTCATTTGTTTCTACTTGTTTATCTGAATATTTTTCTCCTCCGTCTATAAATCAAATTCCAAATGATACCCGGAATCTTATTTTTGTAGTCCACAAACTTATCACTTCACTGAATTTTTTGATATCTTCATAAACGGATCCTTAGCTATCTTCTGTTTTCTGTATCACACAGATTTATGTTCAGGTTTTGCTAAATAAGGTATTTTTTACGACTTTCAAACTACAATTTTTGAGTCGTCGTTACAATGCGCGACAGAGATGTTGTTACTGAGTTTAAAGCTGATGGCTCGATCAAGCGACGCTCAGCTGTTCTCAGCAGAACAGAGCCCAAGGCGCTGAACGTGGCAGATACATTTCTATCCACCGCGTATTTCATAGTCAGTGGACGAAGGAATCTACTCGTCGCCCCATGACAACACGCGACTACACGAGGCTATTTAGACTGAAAGTCAGTCTGTCTGTGAATTAACCACATACCAGTCACTCGCGTTTAAGGCATTGTGAGATAAGGGGAACGGACCCACCTGGGGGTGTGGGGGCAGCTCTTGTCGACGGCGAAGACGAACCCTGACCCTGAGGGCTTTGAGAAGACGACGCCGGTTGAACTGCAGGGGTAAGCACTTGAAGTAACGGTTCAGTTGGTGGTGAAGGTGTAGTGGACTGATGGTGATGATCCAGAACGGTAATCGCAGACCCGACGACACGTATCATGTGTCCCCACTACATCACACACTCACACACTCAACACCCAGGTGACCACTGAGTTAGATCCTCACAGCTTCGAGTAAAGCACAAGACTGAGTCTTGACCGCCCCTCTGCCCATATTATAAAACACCGCCTTACACAGTACAACGGTAGAGGAGAACGAGGTGGAGAAGGAGGCGAAATGACGTCAGAGACCCCGCAATTCATGACGTCATCACCGGGCCGTGAGCTGGTAGATCGATGAGGCGTACGCGGCTGGCAGTGGGGGGCAGATACTGGCTGGTGGAGGGGGTGGAGGCAGACCCAAGACGTCATCATTATGACGCAATAACCGTGACGTAATGTTAGAGAGAGATGGAAGGGATTTGCGGAATCGATATCTTGCGGTTTGGAGGGGGATGGGTGGAGGTGCGAGAGAGAGGGTGAGGCATGAATTTAGTAAAGTCTTGAGAGGAACGTTTCTGACGATGTGTGACTGAAAATAGAAATGAATACGATAAATCGCTTCAATTGGGACTTCCGTGGGAAGAAATTTTCAGGCTATCTGAAGACAAAAGTCAGACTACAACAAAGCATTGCTAGTGTTGGGGGGAAAGCCATTTTAAAAAAAGGAATCCCCAACCCCAAAGCGCAGTCTTTAGTGTCAAAGACGCCTTCTAGGTAACCACAGAGGATCTTATAATTTGTACCCTCAGCAAAATATTATCACGATATACAAATCACGAATGACGTGATGGGTGAGGCATATATAAGGCATGAGATGGGTAAAAGATGCTTACACAATTTTGATCGGAAAATCTGAACGGAAGAAATCACTTTTCTGCTAAGCGATGTGTGAATGCGTAGGCTTAACACCTTCCTCTGCCTTTCTATTCTCTCTCTTTACTGTTTTCTACCTCTTTTCTTCCGTCCTTTATTTAATTCCTCTTTTTAGTTCCATTTCTTCTTTCTCTTTCTTCATCGTTGTCGGTTCGCTGTTTGTGAACGGAATTTGATACAGAAGGGAGCAGGTTGGATAATTCAGGGCTGAGATGGGGAATTCGTAAGTGCATCGCACTCTCCACACCCATGAAGAGACACGTAGTCGTGACGAGACCTCAGGTGTGGCTAACTGCGCCCCGACGACAAGATACTTACAGCTTGAATAAATCATTAATAATTAACAGGGCGCTCTATCGATTGAAATATTCAGTCCATAAACAAGTTACAAGTAATGGATTTTACGATATATTTTATTAGACGCAGCAGAATC
Organism: Zootermopsis nevadensis; assembly: GCF_000696155.1. The sequence continues at coordinate 132,235 of NW_019060580.1, read as the reverse complement.
CTTCTTGATTAGCTGATAGTTACTCAGCTAGTCAAGAAATTCATTAAGTTTCACAGAACACAAAAGATTCAGAGGCCTATTCATAACTGAACAATATTCCGAGAGAGTTGAATCCTGTGCTCATTCTTAAGTCCTATTTCTTTAAGAACCACTTTAATATTATATCTGCGCATACGTCTACCAATTGGCTTTAACCCTTGAAATTTTTCCGACTTAAACTTTGCATTACTTTCTGACTTCCATTCGTGCTACACAGCCTGCACATCTCATCTTACTTCATTATATTACCGTAATAATAAAACAATTTAATAGATGAAATTACCTTTAACAAAATCAGAGAAAACTAAAATGATGTGAAAGAAAAGTATTTAATATCCTATATTTTTATAACAAAAGAGCACAGAAGCTGGTTTCCGAAACAATGTAGGAGTAGAGACCTCTATTAAGGGAACGGTAACTTCTTCGCCGGGATTTCTCTTAAAAATCTGTAGATAGGTTTAAATTAATAAAATATGATCTTCTGAATATCATCCTTCTGACTGAACAAAAAATAAGTGTACGAAAATTGCAAACGTACGTGGCATCGCTTTTTTTTTTTTACTTGCTGCTGTGAACCCGCGTAGTGGCCGTTTCATATATTATACAGTTGGTAAGCAACAAAACAATGGCGGGTGTCGATATCCTTTGTCTAAGCCGTGGTCGCCTAGCAACTAGACCAGAAGTGGAGAAAACTAGTGAGGCGGTAAGATTTTAAGAAATTGTATTCTACAAGGCTACATAACAACCTATAAAACTTATATTCAAATAACGGACAACGTTAAAAGAAAGGAATTTATTTCATTATATAAAAACGGAATACATCTAGGGATATCAGTTCCTTTAATGAGTAAATTACAGGAAAGTGAATAAAACGGGACGTCTGAACTATCACAGTTTCCAGGTTTCATTCTTAACTACTACTACTACAGTAGGCCTACTAAAACTATTTCCACCCACCTGTAAACTAAACAACATGTCAAACTGAAATTTAAATAAAAAATGTTTTTAAAAAAGAATCTGAACGATAATTTGGATGGCTAACCATTTTATTTACAAATAAAAAGTAAAAATTAAAAAAAACATTGTGATTTTAAATGCTTTTGTTTAAATATCATCATGTGAATACGTGGGTGGCTCTGCCATCTGTTGGATGGATGGGCGAAACTGCCTCATCAAACATTCGTGAACAAGAGAATGAAGAAGCTTTGTGTTTGCAGCGGAGAAAGCGTGGGGACTAGAGCGGATGCAGGGTTCGCACACGAGGCCCACACCACGATTCAGCGTCTACTTCACTGCCAGAGTAAAGCCACGAACCACACTCCTGTTATGATTTTATGGAACTTCATTTAACACAGCTTTCGCATCTGCGAAGGTAGAATGAGAGAGTGGCTTAGGGCTGGGTGATGAATGGGACTACACGAAAGAAAGTTGCTAGTACCAAAAGTGTCCCTGTACTTAAATATCATCTCATGATGACGGATGGGAAGTGGCGGCAGACCTAAACATCCACGCAATCTTAACACTGGCACTTAGGCTATGAGTATGAGAGGTTAGGTTCCATGCGAAGGCCGCTTTGTTCCTAGAGAAAAATCCCACCCCCTCCCAACAGCATGGGTCGATCCCAAAGCCGTGATGGTTAAAAACATAATTCTTGCTACTTCCCAGATTCAAACCCATGAATAATCAGAGGAAGACTACGAAAACCCTCTCGGATAAGTATCGAAATTGGGACTTTCCTCGTACGACAGCATGATAACTTCACAACACTTATATGGGGCTTGTAGTGCTTAGAAAAGTCCGCTATTGGTCCCAGCAGAATTCGGTCCACATTCTCATAAACTATTTGTTTAATATATTCTTTAATGTCATCCTCCTACCTACACATAGACATTTCAATAATATCTTCCTTACAGCTTCCCACAGTATGCTTCCGTAAACATTCTCATCTGTCCAATACGTACTACATGCCCAGACCATCCCACTACCCTTTATTCGATCACAATCCTCATACATGATAGCAAAGAATAAGTTATCAAAATGGGCAAGGTATCACTATTAAATTATCACTCTTGTCTCGCCATAAACAATTTCTTTTAATTATGTTGCTATAACATTCTCATTTTAGATATTGTCTAGCCATTCTTAAGACAGGTCCGTCTTGAATAAGAGTATCCTGGAACAGCCTTTGATATCATAATTATTATGAGACGTAAAAATTTCCATTCTGAGGTACTTTACTTCAATGTAACTGAAGAATCACGACTTTCCAGGGAATTAGTACACAGATTTCTCTTCTGACATAGTCATTTGACTACCACGGACTTGTTAAGGGGTGGGGGGGAATATCCTGTTTTGAGATTATTTACATCAATTTGAATGACGAATTCTTTGGGGTGCGAATGGTCGGGAATCACTATGACAATTCAATTTATCTGTTGTATCATGTTTGTTGTGAGAATATGGAAAGACCGTAATGTAGGGGATGACCCCGGGGTAGCTGAGGAAAAACCAGCGATTTACTGCACTAGTTCTGCCGTGTAATAGTGCGGAGGAGTATAAAAGATGGGTTTCCCCCTCCTACGCGTATAGTATTGGGGAATCTCAAGCAATTCACCTGTGGTCTTGGCCTTGGGTGTAACTTCTCAGGAGCTAGACGCCACCAGCTATACCTACTGACCACGCGCGTTTAACTGCCTCATCGGTAATAATCCAGGCTGAGTTGCCACTTTTGGTACTTACCCTTGACACTGCCCGTCAATAACATTTATTTATTAGGAAATTTTCCCTTTCTCAAAAGAATAAAAAATCATCGTGACGATCACCACACTGTCTATATGCTCCCACCTTCAACCTTAGTCCTAATTAACCGATTTTCACTAAATTCGGTACGTTACACCGTTAGAGGCCATCCCAGGATCTTTACATTTTAATGTTCTAGAAACAGTAACAACATGGGGAACACAAAAAATTATGTAAGCAGCTTCAATAATAAGTTCGTCCTAATAATATTAGTCATTAATATTTATTTATTTATTATTTAATGTTTCATTCTTTGTGCAACCATCTCTATTTGAAGCCCAGAACTTAATTCCATAAATACCTAGAAGACCATAAAGTTTTAAAATTTATATAACACTTTTAACCTGATTTTAAGTTTTAAATGATCTTATGACTGTACCGTACACATGTTGAGATTATGTATCTTGTTAACCACATTCATATCGTAGCTGCACGACACAAGACAGACCGCGTTCTATGCCAGCGTTCGGCGGAGAGGAAGCGAACGGATCTGAAAGAAATATACTTGAGAACGTAAACTGGATTAAACCGGCTCAGGTTAAACCGGTTCATAAAAGACAAGGAACCTGAGAGACTAATAGCTTCTGGAAAATAACTATTTTGGACCGTGGGGTTGGTTTGCTGGTTAGTGTCGCATCACCAAATCTATAATAATCATTTTGAAAGTGTAAAGTTCTTTTGTGCTAATCCGTTATAACAAATATTCATTATATAAGCGTAAGGGCAAACAATTGCATAGAATACGAAAACTTTAAACTCGCTTTATTGCACGAAAGTACAACGTTCGGTTGTTCAAACCATACGAAATATAGCAAAATAATTTGATAAATATAGCGACATCAATAAATAAAGTTTTATAAAATTAATAGTGATTTGAAATCAAAAGTGTCTGAAATGTACCAAACAAAGTGTTTACAATAAACGTAGTTGTTCAGAGAAATACAGCTATTATCCGTTTTTAAGTGAATGCCACCCACAGTCTTTTGAGTTAAACAAATTCAGTTTCACTTACTGCTCACGACATAAGTATAAACTTTCTTCCGCGGCCTTGCACAAAGGTATGAATAGCCAATGCGACCCACGGTAACGGAATGGTTGCTGATCTCTGCTATAGGATATTCAGTGCAGAACATTCTTTGGTGTCTACGCACAAACCACAGCAAATAGGGTGTTACAGCAACAACAAAAAGATTAAGTGCAGAAAGAATGTACGTACCTTACACAATCTCTTAATTTTTCTGACATCTGAGAATTGTTCTTTATGTATTTAAGGTAATTTCGAACGCAGAAATAGACCAAATTTAGAAACGGTGATGATAACATTCTAAATGATGTCCATACTAATAGTTTAATTAATTTTTATGTATTAAACACCTGCGGGTTTATTATTTATACAAGTAAGTCAATCTTGAGCCAGCTGATTCTAACCCATATAGCATGGAAAATTTTATTGATGACTGTGAAATACAAACTCAGTGTAAAGAAACGTGTATTATCACTTTCGTAAATCTACAGCACTTTAGAAGAAACATTTATATTCATAACCAGGTGACTTCACAGAGCTAAAATATCATTCAGGCAATTGAGAAAATTTCAGTCACTATACCATATCCAGGGTCTAAAGAATACACCCAAAACCCGAGATTCCTCGTAATAATTTGTAACATTTCAGGTTCTCACGGCGACATGTTAACGATAGCTGTCTTCTGGGATGACACGTCATGATCTTATTCGTCGCCATGATGATATAAGCAGTTAGCTCTTCTGAAACGTCCATAAATATTTACCACACTATGGCGCACTCTCAGGCTCTGATGTTAGCCCCTCGCCAATCCCCAACCTGGAGAATCACCTATTGTCGGCTATCAACAACTATTTATTAAACATATCGCAGTGCCTTCAACATCTACAGAATGTCGCCTTTAACCTTAAATAGGACGCGAAAATCCATGGTTACAAATGACCCACTTGACAAGAAATCTGGAACGCATATTTACATATGTATGTATATTGCGCAGAGCATGTCGATACATTTATATGCAGAAACAACTTAACGATGTAGCGTAGTGATTGATTCAGCGGGTAATTACCGAGAGCCTAAGAAACATCACATAGACCTGAATTAATTCCACCATCTTCACATGGCCATCAACCTATCATTCCAGTACTAAGAGAACTAATGCAAATAATAATTAAAACATTTTGTTATCTGCGTCATGCCATACATTGTAATTGTTGTTTCGTGGACATATTATCCCCATTGTTGCAATATTATAATGCTAGAGACTCCTGAAGTACGTCACATGCATACCAGATAATTAAGGGTACAGTGAAACATAATGACCAAAGCAACTACCGGTTCACTATCGCACTTAATTGTAAATATTAAGACGTTACTTAACTAGAATCACTTCGGGCTTTATACACAATACGATTACCTTGTGTAACTGGCAATAACAATACTTTCTTATGCAACTTCAGAATTAACCCTGTGAATCCAACGTTTGTCTAAACAGTATTTAAGAATTCAGTACGTACCGCAATGCAAACACAACGCCTCGCAATTGCAAAGACCAGATGGTCAATCCTCTTTAAAGAAATAATTGCTGTCTTCTCTGACAATAACACGAAACTCAAAAATGTAGAATTACTGAAGCAAGTGGTACATATACTTACCATTGGCATTTAAACTGTTAATGTCATTAAAATAATTTTCTTTCTTTGTCTTGCCACTGTGCAAAGAAGATGCCTGTACAGCTACATGTTACGTTTTACTATGTTTACTGCATATTTTATTTTTTGTTCTTAGCTCTGAGTCTCTTCTTTACACTTTCTTTCACTTCTCTACTTCACTCCTCCATTTATACAATATCACAACTCGACTATCTACAGTTTCACAGCCTTGGAAAAAACTCAAATCTCGTAAGTAACTGCATTTAATTGAATCCTTGAAAAGTTAACAGTCGTCGACGTGCTTAAGAAATTCCCCGCCTTTCATGGAACCAAAAGGTTCATGTCCGTGCTCACAAGAGCCCATTGGTGGACTCTACTACGCCGAGTTAGATGAATCCAGTCCAACATGATAGGAATCTAACAAGTGGAGGGAACAGTTTTGAAGTAATACGATGGCTTAAAATTAATAAGCATGTAGCTTATGGGAGAAAAATTTGTTGCAGTATTAAAAAATTATAAACACGTGACCGGATGTTTGGTAGCGATGGGGCAGGGGTGGATAATGGTTATAAGAGTAGGTGTAGTATAATAGAAGAATAGTACTATTAGAATTTGTCATATTAAAGCTGTGGACCACAGGAAACAGGTGTTAAGCTGAGCAGTCTTTTGTATAGGAAAATCAGCTTAGAAAATTGTTTGATTTTAATCCAGTCCACACCCTACTTAATATCCATCTTAATAATATCCTCACGTCTGAGCGTCTAAGCCTAAGTATAACAAATTGTGTTTCTTACCTTCATATGTTAATATTTTTCGACCAAAATTTTGTGAGTATTTCTCATCGCAAATATATTTTCTCATAATTTGCATATTTCTGTTAACAAAGCAAATATGTAAAAAAAAAATCGATGATCAGAACCGTGTAGGTAAAGCAAAGGAGGAGAGTGATATAAAACTCAAGGCTTATGTTAAGTCTGCTGTGAGCTGATGGACCGGGGACCGGATCTATTATGATCTCATGGCATGTGCGAAACCAAGCATTGACTGACTCACATGGCAACCGCAGACAGCTACATGACGTAACAACGCTGTGTAAATATAAATCTAACAGTAACATCTTCTTATTTACAGGGATCCCCTCAGAAAACCCAAGTTGACACAAGCCGTAGTAAAATCTTCTCTGTAGTCTAACGACCTTGAAGTTACATGAAAGAGGTTTCAATTCCAGGTTGCTGACTAATACGTACAACCACGCAAATTTAAATACCACAAGCAGCTGAAGTCAGTATTTACAATGTGTTTGTTGGTACCCAGAAATAATTCGGATCCACAGACGAATTTAAAGGTCGATTTTAACGGGATACAGACTTATATTTTGTGTTGTATATTATATAATATAAGCTATCTTGGAGAAAATCAACAGATAATGATTTGAGTTTCGTATAAAGGAGAAGTTGTAACAAACTAATTAAAATCAAAATTAAATTTCATCGAAAAATTTTAACGTAAACACCTTATAACCGAATGTTTATCGAAGATCCGTTCAGTAGATTTTCAGATGTAAAATGCAGAGAGATGAACTCTGTCCCTCGTATGAACTTTTATTTCATGCATTTGCTGTAATTAACGCATAATTAGTTTGCATGTTTAGATTGTTAACAGTGATTTGGTAAGACTATTTTATAATCGTAATACCAATTTCGTTCCTGCAAATAAATACGGACATTTTCTTTGAACGTTGCATTTATGAAGTTATACAGTCAACTAAACCTATCAATTTGATTATGAAAAATGTCAAAAAATTGTCCTATTTCATGGAAAAATGAAAGAGTCTAAAACACAAATTTAAAGTGATGACGTGATATACTGCTGGCCGCATATCTAAAATAACAACATGGAATTTTTACTTTCTCTGCAGATTTGTTCCTTTAAATTATTCAACCCGGTGAATCTTTGAATTGAAACGATCTCCTTAATATTTTAATCAAGTCACGTGAGGCAATCCCATCAATTCGAATGATACGAAAAGCTGGGTCAATTTTGTGCAAAAAAAAACTATATATCAGTGACCACAAACTGACGTACCATGCCAAAGGAATGGATAAACGCATTTTTGAAGGTCCCGTAAAGATATTATTTACGGCAAACCAAATATTAGTTTTCTCGAAATATTCTCGTCACACATAAAAATGTGCACAGCAGGAAGAAGTATCTACTGCTCTAATAATAAATTATTTTCTCTTTCAGCCATTTCCGTTCTTCCTGTTTGGTTTCGTTGCTAAGAGACTATGTAAGGTAAAATAACTCATAAAGCGATCTATGTCCACCGCTGACTAGCCTCTGAGCAATCATACATATTATGAACACAGGGCGATCATTTAGGTAGTTACAATGCGGTACTTGCATGTACCAGTAGAATTATGTAATTAAATTATCTGTGCCAATATTATTATACAGAGAGGAATATTGGACTCTTGATAAATGAAAAGAGATTCACTGACGAAAAAGCTGGAACGAGGTTCTTTAGAGATAATGAGGGCTATAAGAGAGGTTATTTTATTAAAAGCCAATTAGAAAATAATTAAAAATATTTAATATTTTAAGTAAAGTTGTTGACTACGAAACAAATTGGTTCAATTATTTAGAGAAAACGGATACAAGTAGATTTTTTTCAGAAAATTTCTTCAGTAAACATAAAAATGCCAAATAGAAAGGCAACACAAAAGATTAAAAGAAAAATTCTGAATCAGAAACTGTCGTTGAAATGAGAATGAAGATAATTTATTGTAAATAGTAAACACGTAAATTCCTAGAGGTGGTTTTCAATTTCTTGTTTGACGAATTCAAAAAGCATAAATATAAAAACGAAAGAGAATTTTTGGTTTCTTAGGAGCAGTTTAGTTATTGTTGCGGGTTTTCAGTTAATTTAGAGGTTTCAGTAAAGATAGCAAATTACTCCACACGAAACTGTTAATTGTTAAATATCACTTGTACAAAGTTCATGAAGAATTCAAGAACGGTCCACACCCACAATATGTGGGGGCGGACACAGGTGGTATTATTGATTCTTGCATTCCGACACCTTGACCTTGCCCCACTGATGCGCACGTCACCATGCGCACAGGTACCGAACTAATATCATCATTATGACCTAAGTTCATGGAAGTGCGACCATTTTAGTTAGAAATGTATCGTTATATAATACGTTTTATGCTATAATTAGTTATTCTTTGACACGTTTATTCAATAAAAACGTAAGTATGGTGTAGTGTATAATGCCTCTGTGACACTCAAAAAGTCTATCTTAAGAATATGAAATGTGCATCCTCTGTTTAACAATAGCATATATTTGTGTGAAAGTAAGCAGGTGTGAAAGTACTGATTGCAGATTTTAATATTATTCATTTAATGTGGTGATTAATAATAACGTATTTATTAAAATGCCACCATATACTACATTTATACGCTACATTACTTAGCACAACGCATTTTAATTAAACTTAATTATAATCAAAGTTTAAGCAAGTTTGGAAAGGAATATCCAAATCGAAATACATGTAGTTTCCTCATGTTATCTTTGAAACTTTGCATTCTGAATGATTAAATGAAATTGAAAACTTCCAAGTACCATGCTAGCGTTACCGTAAATTAGTAGCGTCCATATACACCTAGCAATACATAGCAGGCGTTGTAAAAATATAAGCGTGTTTCTATCTTAAGTTCAGACTTATTTATGATCCTATGAACTCTTGCTTAGTTAATCATCTTGTTACTCGCAAGAAGAAACTTAGTAAATTTGCAATCCACTTTACGCACTTTACACTATTACTGTCAAAAAGATAGACGTAAATAAGATTTAAACTAAGTATATTTAATATTTAATGTGTAGGTATATTTATGATATACCTCCATACCAAATTTCACATGTCTAATTGCGTGTGTCTCATTAGTTACTGTCATAAACGGAACGCTAAATACAGACTTAATATGGTCGCCATTTTGTATGTTTTATTTTATACCAAAAATTATGCCTTCATATATAAGGTGCATATTTTTGAAAAAATATTACCAATATTATATATTGCATAGTAACAGTATCGCTTCCACCTGACAACTTGCTGCGTCCGTCATGTTGGTATTACTGATTGTGCAAAATTGTGTAATTACTAGTTTGGGTTGTCCTCTAATGGCATAACAACCGTAACAAATATCAATAAAATTCAGCCGGTCGTTTTCCAGTGGTAACAAGCGGGCAGCCACGATCAGCCCTATAAGGTTCATTTCGTGCACAAACGCAAACAAACGCGAAAATTGAAGTCTTCTTAGGGTGCTTCTTATGAGAAAACCTGTCCATATTATACCGAATGTAATACTAATTCCCATTTTACAGCATGATAACCTCATGGTCATTCATATTTTATGTATGGAGAAAATTTCTCTCAAAATTATGTCGATAATAGAAAATACGATCTGTATGAAATAATACTTGCTCGAATAAAAGCAATTATATAAGAGTTAAAAGAGTGATATCACATTAAGAAATATAAACTGCATATTATTATTATTATATTAATCTGTGAATGTTTTATTTGACGATTAATATAATATATTATTCGGATAAGACGCGTGATGTTACGCCTTGAAATAATACATAATAAATAATGTAAGTAATAATTATAATAAGTTAATAACGTTAAAATTCTGAATATTTTAAACACTGGACTTCATTACTGATCGATTATTAATATAAAATAATAATACCGTTACTTTATTGAATAAAACGTATGTTTCTGCCAACGTATTAATTCGCCTATTAACAGAGTAGCGGTAAAATAATGGATCTAATTATATGCAAATATGAGTATTAGGTTTACGTTAATACATTCGTAATTAAAATGTACTGGAAAATTAAAAGTGGAGGTACCTCGATGCGTGTGCGTATGTTAGGTGTACGCGTAGGTGTGGATGTGTGCGTGAGTGCTTGTGCGTGCGTGTGTAGGTGCAGGAGAGAGGGTAGTTTTCCTAAGTCAATGTAGCCTACGACAGAAATGTAAAACCAGCCGATAAAATGAAAAATAAATATTTATGAATAATTTTGCTTGAAACCTTAATTTCATCTATACCGTTTGAACCACATACTCATATATAAAATCAACCTCAAGAAGACATACTAATAAAAAAGGAAATATCAAACGACGTGTTACTCCCGAAATTAAATGGAGGTAATACTTCTAGATTTTGAATTACTAGTTGTCCAAGTATTTGTTTTGACGGTCTTTGAAAAATTAGACCGCAAATTTGTGTATGAAAATAGAAATTCATATTTAACAATACCAGAGACTTTCTATTAAAAAGTTCAAATAGGCTATACGATTTAATAGCCATGTCAATTATTTCGATAAGATATCACAAAACCAAAGTCACTGATGTTTATACCAAAACTGAAACTCCATCCCTTAAAGAAATGCGAGAAGGAAGAAATAAATGTACGACCATGCAACTCAAGTTAAAGCTAACCATATTATTTAAGACTGGAATTATAATCTTTAATCTGTTCTACGAATTTTGACTATAAGTGAAAAGAGCATTGTTAGTACGACAAACTTCAACATAACTTTATGCACCATGCTTAAAGCTGAATTCAGATAATTAATTAGCAATTTAATTATTTCCTTATACTCCGATAATTAATTAGCAATTTAATTATTTCTTTGTACTCTAAAATATTTTATACCGACAAAAACATAAAATGTAGCACCTTAAGATAATTTAGAAACCTATTTTAAAATTCTATCTAAGTTTACTTCCTCAACACGAAGAGTTTGCAGGTTTTATATGGCCTGCTTGTATCTTGATATTTTTATCTACACAAGGCAGACATCGAACCTTACAGCTTCCAAAGAATACCAAAGAAAGAATGCTGTCTGCCGTGTGACGCAAAAATATGATTCTGCGGTTGAATAACACAATGCAGTGTCTTTCTGAGAAACCGACAGCCATTGACTCGGTAAAAAATATTCCGCCATTTATGGAAGCAAAAGTTTTACTTCCTTCTTCGCAACGTTTCAGTAACTTTTAAACAGCCTATTTGTAGGCGTAATAAATATTTCAAGTTAAAAATACTACCTGTGAAACTTTAATGTAGATGAAGGGATAATATATAGAGACAGAGGAGCATGTTGAAGGTTGTGAAAGGATTAACTTTGAGACAATAGCAGGTTCTCGTGAACAGAATGTAATAATAAACCTTAGAGATTATACATAAGAAGACAATTTCTGAGTTGAATCGAAAACTATAAAATTTTCAATGTAAATTTTGTATCATGAAGTCTATCAATTGTTGGTCCATGAAATTCAGACTTGCGGATGAGTGGAAGAGTTCAAAGCTTTGAGAGAAGTAGAAGTGGCTGTGGTCTTCTGCGTGTAATGTTCATTCACTTATCATCTTCGTTATCACTCGTGGTTGGACCTAGTCATAGTTATAGTACCTGAGCTTCAGTTGGTCCCAAACTGAGAGCCTCTTCTAGCCAACATTTGAACATCCCATTCAACAAGTACGGAATTTTATCACAGACAGAAAAAAGTTTTTCACATAAGAAAACCAAGATACTTATATAGAAAATCAAAGCGAACACTGTGTGTTACAAATAGAAGGGTTTCACTTTAATTACATTTACGGGTTTTATTAACAACTGTCTAATAAAGAACACATTTTTCTTTGTGATCGTAAAGTTAGCGAGTTTCATATTTAGGACTCAAAGTTAATAAAAGAAATACAAAACATTCCTTTCAAAAGCGTTTAAAATGCCCGAATAAAGGAGGAAATATATTTTTAATTAATATTTAGATGAGAATAAGATGAAAATCGGCTGATCTACTTAAATTTTATCTCCAGTATCTAACGAATATAGGATATCATGTAAGTAGCTTACTGATTACTTAAAAAATCTACACTGATGATCTTCCAATAATTTCATCTACGCATGGAGTTAACCTTGAGAAATGATTGCTAGATCGAACCAGCTTTTAACTCTCCATATTTTATTCTCATTAATTCAACACAAGATATTTATCTTAAGTTAATTTATCACTGATTAGTACTTGGCACTATTTCAGAATTTAGAACTTTTAATAATGTTAGATATATACATTTTAATCAATGGTTTTATGAAGACAATGTAAATACATCACTCCTTAGGATGGCTTGACATAAACGGCAACAAAAAATTAAATATATTATTATAACTGCTCAACACCGTTTTTATAAAGTGTCGAATTTGACGGATTTTCCTTAAGGGGATTATACGACAGTAAATATTTCGAAGCTGTAGGGGCAGATTTATCCCATTTAAACTGTGCTCTGACTCTGTTTCAGAAATGATGTTGGTCGCTATGGAGACGCCTTGAGATGAATGGGACAGAGGGAGTTACGTCACTTTTCCATCGTGTTCACTGACGTCAATCATTTTTCAAAAAATGCTTGGGATATAATAATACACAATATTAATTTTGTGGGCGATGGATCAAGACCCACGCTGGGTTCGTAAAAGGAAAGAATCTGCTTCCGGTTAACCTGCCTGGTAGCGTTTCTTCTCATCATTCTGGTTACTTCTATTCCTCTTATATTAATACCTGAGGCAGAGATGGGGTGTGGGTGGAATGCGGTGTATATCTTTCTGTGCAGAGGGCCTCGTGTTCCAGGACTACATGATTTCCTGCGGACATACACGCGTCAGACGTCACAAGTTAACATTCACAAATAACGGGCCACCAGTTGACAACCACTGTCTTAGAAGACATAACTAACTCCGTTGATAACCTGAACGTCGCTAAGGAAATTTGAAATTCCAATATTTTTATGGAATAGAAAATTTCATCACTCTTCCCCCAGACTGTCTCCTGTCCTATATAAATACTAGTCTAAATCCTCACATTTTATTTTTAAGACTAGTCTAGTATAACCCGTAAAAATTTAGGAAATTTGACATTTTTGTTTTAAAAAAATAATATAATTTATTATAGCATTAACTTTGCACATCGCACTGAAAATAAAGAAAACCTAACAACACTCCCCTAAAAATAACCTAAATGTAGAAGACACATTCACGGTGACTACGGAATGCACAACACAAAACCGCCTGATTGATTCCAGACTAACATAACCAAACTACGCCAGTCCCCACCATAGGCGGGATTGATTCCAGACTAACATAACCAAACGCAGACTACGCCAGTCCCCACCATAGGGGCCCCTAAATCTTTGTTTGCATTTCTTGCCACGCCACCGTCAAAATTTCAATTTCTTTCGTACGAACGGTGCACTCGTCCATAACGGAGACTGACTATTATATTATGAATACACACGTCTTAAAATTAATCTCCAACCTACGCCTATATCCAAAAACACAAAAATACAACATGGAATATGTGTTCCATTCAATTTAGCTCTCTCTCGACTCTCTGACCTAAGTAGTTCTGAAGTGCCAATAATTAAAGACTTTTGTTACATCGACCTGTACAAATTTTACTACATTATTTTTCACTGTGAGATTTGAGGTTGTCATGGAAGTGAGTACGAAAATTGCTCTCTTCTGTGTTGTAGTGCCGTGTAGTTTGGTGGAAGATTGCCAACGTTTCGAAGGTCCTTGCTCCTCCATCATCAGGGCGATCGCTTTGTGATGGAATCAGTATATATATGCACCAGACGCAGAGAATAACATGCTGAATACGTAAAGAATTAGATGGGTAAAATACTTTGTATACTTTTATTAAAATTCTTACAATAAAGTTTTGTTTAAAACATAACATATCATGTCTTTGTGCAGTATATTATTTGCGACAACTCTTTATGTAACGAATAAAATTTGTTTCGAAGTGTATTTTCTCGGACGATGAGCCCTGTTGATAGGGATTACAATCTCAACGTTTTGGAAAATCTCTCGGTCTGTAAATCCGAATAACTTCAACACAGATGAGAAATTGACATTATATCTGTCCTCTAAAACTCTGTTTACATTGACGAAAGTTGAGATGAACATCACGCCACTAGAAGAAGTTCCACCTTTCTTCACTTGAAGTTCCTAACGTAAGTAATTACGAACATGGCTCCCGTGCAAACTTCCAGTGCCACTTTATTTAAGGATGCTTAATTTCTTTGAGGCAAGAATTCTTGTTAGGAAGTATGAGTCATATTAAATTAAGTCACCCTGATGATAGAGCCGATATGTTCCCCCAAAACGATATAAACCTACAAGAACATTCGGCGACAAAATCCAAACATCCATAATCGACATCTTCACAGCAATGAGAACCTCAAACCTGGGATAACAAATTGATGTATAATGTAACGAGATATTTAGCAGTTACTAACGAACCAATGCAGATAGACGTATAGACGTCTGGAAATATTCCTACAACTTGTTCGAAAACGAGACATCGCAAATACAGAATTCTGCAATCCAGCGCTGTACTTGTTGGAGAATCATTAATGTCTTGAGGAGAAAGCTGGCGCGGTGAAGCAAGCGGATAGTTTATCAACTAATCCTGTTGAACCAGAAGTCGTTAGTACACCGAAGACTTGGCGTTCTTTTTCACGGAAATACACGCTTGAATTTCGCCTGGAGCATTGTTCTTCTCACGTCTTTTTTTTTATAAATTTTGTACTCCTTCTCCTCTTATATTCTTCGATTTAATTTTTATCGTCTGTCCCTCCTTTCATTTCTTTACGCTCATTTTTCTTTCTTTGTTTCTCCGCTTCTTTACAGCATTTTCCTTAAGTTTCTTTGTGTGTCTCTCATTCTCTGATCCTTTACCTTTAGTTACGGCATACTAACTACTCGCAAAATATGCGTAGATCGACGTATCATTTCTATTTCGATGTAATTTGACAGATACCAATGCAGACAATGTTGAAATTCGAGGCGGCTGGTGCCAGATTTACTCAGGATTCTTTCGATACAAAGAAATATTTGTTTAGAGAAATTAACGAAACTTATTTCTCAATAAAAAACACTATTTATATTCATTCTGACACCAAGGAGGCGCCTTTTTCTTCACAATCATGTTCCGGAACACAAAGGAAAATAAAAATTATGTATAAATAAGCGATTAAATGGGGGAACAAGAACGGAAACTTTGTAACGTAAGACTCAGACAGTGGCGAGAATGACGTTGACAGAAACAACGACAGTATTCACTAACAGGTGGAATTTTTACACCAGTAAGAAGAAAGGTTTTCCCTGCGCCGAGAAACCAAGTCACGAGACCACATGTGGGAAGTGAATGTAAAATTCTATGAATTCTTAACAGCAGCTCTCAATGGGGACTAGTGGTTATATCTTCAAGAACCCTTTGCTTTATTTCATGGTAAATAATTCCCGGTGGACGATGAGTTGGCTCCACAAAAGGTTTGAACAACACTGAAAAAAGAAAAATACTTGCTGTTACCTGTAATCGAAATGAAGAAGTTCATCTAACAACCATTTTTTAATTAACGTAAAATCTGCAGATATTTATTATTAATGTTTTACGTTTTCAGGGTTTTTTTCGATAAAACCCTCCAAAAATTAGATTTAAACTTTATGTAAAGTAGGGGTTTCAGATAAAAACCAAAATTAAAACTTTAACATTTTAACGCAGATCCTATTTCATTTAAAGTCATCTAGCACACTTGGAGTGCAATACGTAAAAGCAATAAATTGGAGCTGATATTGGTTATATTGGACGAAACACTTTGTTCTAGTACATGTACAGTGAACTGAGCGTGGAAAAGAGCGACGAACAAGATAATTCAAGAACTCCTTCAAATGCTAGAATTACACGATGCCTAATATGATAGGAAGATCCACATAACTAACAGGCAGGAAATAATTTGGAAAGAGACCGTCGTGACATTGTTCCAAGCACTATACTAAATTTTACCCGGCGGGACTGAGAAAAACCATGACGTTCATTGGTAAGAACAGTTGTTAACTCGTAGGAGACTGAAATAAGCCAACTGCAGTTCTAGAGCGTTGCGGGGAGGGGGGATAAATTGAAATAAAGGGGCGAGCCACTATCACGATATTCATTCACGTGGCTAACAATGCTATGTCCACTTCCGTATCGGAAGAAGTCCCTTCCGCGTCGTGACACAGCCAAGATAATAAATCACCAGCTTCTACATAAAGGTGCGAGTTGCTTCTTCTGACTTTCCCCTCGTGGCAGGAGTGTGTACCGCCTTACAAGGGCAGTAAAGTTAACTGCTTTTCTTCATCAGACAAATACACTAAAGAATTAACAGAGATATGGTCGATTTTATCTTACTCAATGGAGCCGTGTCCTCATTTAGAAACTGACAGTCGGCTACCTTTTAAAGAAATTCTCCAGCTTTTACATAAACCGACAGTTCATCAGTGTCGCATCGGACATGCAATCATGACGTAACACTTTTATCACTGAGTTTCGGATAGAAGATAAAAATTGAGAACAAGCTTTTGCCATATACGGTAACCTTCCCCTTTTATCACTAAGACCCACGACAAATGTGTCCTCTGTTTTGTCCATATAAGGATTCTCGAGATTTGAGGATGTCACGGTGGTAAAGACATTGATGATTGTTTTGTGCTGTGACGCTACGTGAAATTGTAGGTCCTGAAAACGAAGAAAGTAAATTCTTCCGAAACAGTGATGCCCACTTACAAGTTTACACGGCGTCGAGACCCAGAAAACCACTGCTGATCTTATGATTCTTGCCTAAATATAAGATAAGATAAGATAAAATAAAGGTACATTTTCCGCTTTGATGAAGCTTAATATTATTAATGTGCACAGGAGGAATTAACTGGAATTCCACTCATTCTGCACCTTGGAAATTAATTGAGGTATGATTTACGCTCCGGCCGCTCTTACCCGGAGAAAGAGCCTTTCGATTTCAAAATGCATTTGATGGCGATGGGGGGATTCCTTGCCAATGTTTTTCTTTTGGGTTTTAACGCAGTGTGGACATCTTCAGAGTTGAAGATGGAGACGGCAAGTTTCTCCGAAACGTTGGTGTCTATGTAAAGATCTACACGGCAATGAATCCAGGGGAACATCGAAATCTTCACCATCGTGAGGACCTCAAATCTTACATAGTAAAAAACCTTGCTCAGTCAGCAGTCGAAATCTGTTCGATCAGACAATAAACATTCACTTTAATGACTGAACTACCCGAACTCCCAAACTTCATACAAAGGCACCGGTCTACCAACACGCCTTAACCACAACTAAACAAGATAATACACAGACATCAACAAAAGACAAAAAGGTACACACATGCGATGATAACGATTTCATTTACTGTTCTACTAATTTATAGATATGAAAACAGAGTTAATACTATTTTCATTTGTAATGCAGTGACTCATGTGGAAAATTATTTTTTTAAACAACATAATGATTATTAAATTTAATTGAACTTGTGATTTAAAATATGGACACCAGAAGTCAATTTGTTAACTAAGTATGATATAACGGTGAACGACAAACTCAAAATCTGTGTGAATTAACATCAGTTTGCCGAAAATTAATATCGATTCTGTATTACAGAAAACAAAATTAGCTGAACTTTGAGACTTTATTTAAAATAAGGTTAGATATTATAGGATTTAACTACATTGTCTTTATTTAAACACGGCACGATTTATGATTCGGTAGTAATGCTACTAGTCACATTAAGTTGCATGAAATATGCAGATAAAGCAAGCACGACACTCACCTAATGCAGTGGAGATCCAAATCTTCAGTGTTGAAAGGCCTTCATTTCCACCTAGGTACCTGCATTATCCATAGCCGAAAGGAAGGCAGCCTAAAACAAACCACCATATGCCCTGAAGCCACGTATTCATTAAGTTAACATCAGAATGAGAAGATGCTTCTGTGCTACTGCTATTTGGAATTTTTAAAACATCTGTGGTTGATGTAACTAAAGCATGATGAACTTTTACAACCTCGAATTTAAGGTACTCGTAGATTTACATTTCTATCTACTTTTGCCAGCCTAAGTATTTGATTTTGTGTATCCGTGGGTTTTGTGTGGGTCCACACACGGAGAAAGAAAAGGCTTTAAGAGTTGGAAATGCTCTGGAAATAGAGCAGTAATAATATAAAAGAGCTACTTATTAGCTTACAGATCAACACTGCGGATTGCATTTGTTTGACTACTTTGATGTTATTTTATGTAATAATTTAAACAATAACGCAGCACTCTTAAACGTTAAAATAAATAAACCCTTCTCTCTCGAAAGCTAACACAATTTATTGCACCATTATATTTGCAAATTGCACAGAACGTATAACATTTAGAATACTTATTTATAAAACAAATGAAGAGTAATAATATCTTCACGGCGACTAAAGCCAGATTTCTGCCAAACATACCAACACACAAGCAATTGTTTTACTCCAGACTCCCGCCAAACGCAAACACAAAGCTCGACGGATATTGGCAAATTTAGCAGAATGTGTTGTTATGTATTTTTTATATTTAGTGAAGGACAAGCATCTTAGGTTTTGATTAGTGCTAACAGCGCCCGCCTTCCCCTGACTCCCCCCACCAAATCTTAAACAATACTTCGGCTTTAAGAGAATGCAACTGCTGTGTCAATAGACAGTGGAATAATTAGAAGGTTGTATTTTGTAAACACGTCATACGCATTAATATGTTTTTTGTTTAGTACTTAAGTATTCGATTACAATCTATGGCATGTCAAGAATCTACTTGGCTAAAACGACAAAAAAAGCGGCCTCAGGAATAGCAAGACGGAGAAAAAAGAGAATAAGTTAAGAAATGTATGCAGAGTGTAAAGATTCTGGCGCGTTCGTCAGAATTTGAAATCTGATCGTAACAAGAAAGCACAAAGTGGTTACCTGCGCCATGTGTGAATGGGTGATAGCGGTTTCACTGAGGATTTCCTGCGCGGTTGCGCGGTTGACTGGGGATTACACGCTGGAGGATTCCCCACCCAGTAATTGATGTATGCAGAAAGTATGCAGGTCTTCGACAAGGACTCCGTAGTTGTCGTCTGATTAAAAAGTTTAATGTGTTGTCAATTCTAGTAATACTCCCAGAAAGAAAATTGGCAAGAAAAGAAAGACGGAAGAAATTGTTAGTAAATACAGATGTGTGACTTCTGGAATGATGTGTAAATTTAAATAAAAATTCACCATTTGAGTGAATTCTGTTTGCAGCTTGCGCAGAAGTTAAAACTGACTTCAGCCGTGCCCAACATCTGGATTCCATTTCTTTACGTGAAGACCAGCAGCAGAACCTCCGCTTGTAATCCTTATCGTACAGTATAAATATTTTTACTTATGTTATCCTTATCACTTGAAGAATTATCCAAATAAACTTTACAGAAAACCCCAGCAATTTATCAGAACTTCCGTTCTCGGAAGTGCCCAACATTCCTTATATGTATATGTCTGCGATCTATAAATAGCTTACTGTTCGCTCTCTCACTTTGTCCGTACGTCACAGAAAACCGCAGGGTGTAAGAGGAAACAATGACGTCACCCATTCATCTTCCGGAATAATTTTTTCCAGTGCTGTTCACGAACTACGTTGGCGGTGACACGAGACTGCTCATTGTAGCCACGATTGTCGTCTTTACGAAATCATCAATGTAACATGTATTCAGTTATTGAAGATTACGACAAATTGCTAAGGCCATACAGATGGAAATTACCAAAACAGCATTCAATTATGAGCCTACAGTTTAAAGAGCAGGAGATAAATCAAGAAGACAGACAATAGGAAAAGAATTTGAGGCGGGTTCTGATATCAAATTTCAGTTCTTCAGGCAAAAAATTATATTCAAATTTCAGTTCTTCAGGCAAAAAATAAAACATTATATACTAACTAACTAGATGGCTTACCGAAACCGAAGGTTCATCACCGAATCAACCAAAGC
>NW_019060580.1:89433-110149 GCF_000696155.1 Zootermopsis nevadensis | reverse complement strand
TACTAACTAACTAACTAACTAGATGGCTTACCGAACCCGAAGGTTCATCACCGAATTAACCAAAGCCCTCCACCAGACCCTGTCCTGGGCCAACAAAATCCAGTCTCCTTCAACTCCTATCTCCCATAGATCCCGCCTGACATTATCCTCCCATCTACGTCTAGGTCTTCCCAGCGGTCTCTTTCCCCCAGGCTTTCCAACCAATACCCGGTGCACTCCTCCATGCCCCGCCCATCTCATTCTTCTCGACTTAAGCACCCTGACAATATTGGGGGAGAAGTACAGATTTTTAACATTATATATATATTCGTGGACCCACACTGCGTGTTCCGTCAAAATACAAAGAAACAAACAGACGGTCTGAACGAACAGCTCGTTAGCAATTTGGTTAACTCCAGCGAGTGTGATCTAATCGGCTAATATGTAAGGGTCGGTAATTCTTGGTCCAGTTCTCGGAAGGATTTAGTTCCGTATCCTGTTATGAATCTCCCAGTTAGTCGGGATTTCACTTCGCGGGAATTATTTTATTCCGTTACTGCTCAAGGACATGCAAGCATCAACATGTGGTTAAATTAGTCACAGCGAGAGATCAGTTGATATGGTGGCAGAACAACGATTGATATTATCGGAAAATTAGAAGTCCAGATTCATACTAATTTAATATTCCACGATTAACTATAGATCTATATATAATAAACACGTGTTGGCTGGTTAGTTGGTTGGTGATATATTTTTTATATTACTATTTGCAATGTATAAAATCCAATCACATTATTTAATTACGAAAACATAATTCATGGTATTTTTATGTGCTGTTTTGTTAGACTTATCAATAAAAATGTTTTTTAAGTACTAATTTAGAAAAACGCTCACCGCGAGCGTAAGCTACAACCCGCTGGTTAACGATGTAGTTTGTCTGATCGGATCTGTTTTGTTCCAATATATGGAGTACCATCGAACCACGAAAGACAGAATACATTTTCATTTTCTTTTCTAAATGTGCAAGCACGGTTAACTTGATCGCTTAGCTCCTGGGTATACCAGATTCAGTGAGGAAATTGTATAGCCAGAAAATTATCTCTTAACTGAATCTGTGCTTTTATGAAGCAAAAATAACAGCCGATGCACTGTCCCTTTGTATTCAAATTTTTGTTTCAGTATGTGACAAATGCAGAATATCTGATCACTCGTTGATCGGTGTCGTCGAAATCCACTCTGATAATCCCCAGTAATTTTATATACGTAAGAAGTTAACTTCGACAGAAAAATATCTGATGAAATGTCGTATGTGGACTATCGGAATTCTGTGATAACACCAAATATTACTAGGTGATCAAACCATCGAGGACGACGTAAATCGTGTATGTAGCACGCATGGGGGAGATGATAACTGAAAAACTCGAAGGGAGACACAAGTAGAGAAAGAAGTATACTATTAAAATAAATTTGTATGAAACAGGGTGTCAGGGTGTGGATTAGATTAAACTGGGCTAGGATATGTCCAGAAGCTTGTTCGTTTGAACATCGTAATGATTCTTCCGTTATATTGACGCTGGAAATTTCCCGACTAGTGGAGAGGTTAACGCTTTTTAAAGAAGGTTCTGCTACTTGTAGTTATTAGATCGGTTTGTTTTGTATGGTCATGAGTAATAGCTGTTTGCATGAGTGAACACACCACGAATAAGTGATGTCCTATAGCTTTCTTATAACACTAATATATTTACAGTGCTGAACAAGACACAAAATATACAAACCCGTTTCGTTTGGATCTGAATGTTTTATTCGCACAGTTTTTCAAGTAATCTTCAATTTAAATAAGAACAATAATAATTAATAAATCATCAAGGCCTGAGTGTAAATTACATGTAGAAATGTGGTAAGTCGAAATGGTAACAAAAATACCTACACATTTTAGCGGAAATATTCCATATGACACTGCAAATAAATCCAAGTATTAGATATTCTGCTAAGATGAATTGAAGTGTAAATAACAGGGCAGGTTTTTCCACGAAGAAAATATAATTGCTAGACATCGAAATGACAACAGATGCTTGAGGTTGTAACGAATGTGTCCAACAGCTCAAAGACCTGGCTTGGCGAGAAATAAAATAGCCTCATTTTATATTCTGGACTATGAACGGTGCTGAATTGTGGGGCTCACCGTGTTACGCATGTCACAGAAAGCGAGAAGAAGCTACCGCGATATGCCCGCTGGCGGACCGACTGTCAGCGATATGGGAGAGGTTCTGAAGGTCGCCGACAGAGGGTGTGGCGGTAGTGAATCATACGAGTAGAAGACGAAACAGATCTGCGAGCCTCATCCTGGTCCATGAACAAGATCCGGGTGGACATGACGAGGCGGGAAACAAAATACGAGCGATTTGACGTAAAGTTACTCAAATACAGTTCGGACATGACGAGGCGGGAAACAAAATACAGTTATCATTCGCGCTTCTTTGCCGTTCCTCTTTCTGTAAGGCATGGTATTTTGAGGAGACGATAATTGCGCACAATGTTTTAAGTGCAGGGACAATCTGTAACAAACTGGATGTGAGGGTGTGGACTGAATCAAACCTGCCCATAATAAGCAATAACCAACTGCAGTGCAAATAAGGGAACAAAATAACACGGAATTGGAAAATTATACAAGTCCACTAATCAATGTTCGATTACAGCAAATATTCAAAGTTTTACATTGTGTATGGGTGGTTGGTCTCTAAAAGCTTATGTTATTGGGACAAATAAATTTTGGTGTTATCCATCTATGATAATCTGTATTTTATCTTATATGAAGCGTAAATAAAGCCTTATGCATTCTTTTAAAGGACTCATTGCACAAAAACGGCCCAGTGGTACATGAAACAGGCGTCATTAAAAGATCTATAACTCGTGTTTGTTACATTGTTCATAAGATAAATGCTTAACAAAATATCTCTGACTCAGCCTGATATCTGTAGCTCATTTTTCTTTTAATAAAAAAGACACTTGTGTCTGCATAAATTCCAAGAACGCGGAAAAAGCATTTTGAAAGTATGTAAACTCAAAAAATGGAGTACGTTGTTCCAGACTTGGTACTTCCTTCGGGTTGGACACTAGGGGAAAATTAGCTAGTTTATTTTTCGTCGGTGTATTCGTCAGTGATCTATGTCCGCGCATCCATCGGCATCTTATTTGTAAGAAGCCAACCATTCGCTACCTGGTTAATATTTACATTCTTTAGTAGCATGATGTGCTCAGGCAATTGAAGAACGGGTCGTTCCCAGTATCCAATAGCATGATGTCTTATGATACAATTTTGATATACAGAAACTTACGCCTGTCCGAGTCATAACTGCAATAAGAGAACAGAAAGTTTATCTGTGTGTCAGGGGTAAGAAGTTCCAGATGATTTCGAATTTTTACAGTGCTCTTTGCAAGAAAATACTCTTTAACACGTTCCCAAGTGGCCTTCACTTTACCACTGCCCGATTAAGTGCGACGAAGTTTGCATACAACTGACAGACACATCAATGTTACATATACCAGTTTAACGTACAGGGATACATGCAAGGCATAAATGACATAAAGAAACGCGTGTTTACAATGGAATCTACTGAGACTCGAATATGTTTACATTCCACAAAGATTTATTTCAACATATGTATTCACTTTATATACGAATAATGTATAGAAAATACCCAAGAAGCGTTTTATTACGAATATTGAAGCGAGTAAATACTATAACATAATTAATTTACAAATTTATACAAAGTAATGCCTATTCACACGTTTCAAAAGTGTTTTAAGATGGAATTAAGAGTAAACATATTTTCATAAGGATCTTTATCTGTGTTTCATACAGAAAGATCAGTCTTCATATTACTACAGGACGAGTTGAAATTGCTATTAACCTGTGATTATATGAGATTTTTAATTACACAAGCCTTACAATGGACAAGATTATGAAATGAGATTATTAATTAAAGTAATAGTCTATGAAGTAAAGGTTTTTTGCTCATAAAATGGTATCTATGTAGGGTCTAGGTTCCAAAAATGCCTCAGGTAATTATTTTACAATGATTTCTTTACTGGTTCGTGTGAACATTAAATCCATTACATTGTAATTAAGTCAAATATTTTTTCGAGAATTGACTACTTCCGTCTTTAGGTGATTTATTACCACTTTATCATTATACTATGTTTTGAATTAGTAACACCTGTTATGATATAACACGATCTGTATGCTCATCACTGCACCGTTAATTTAGCAGATGTTACTAATTTAAAAAATAACAGTTAAAACATACCTGTAAATATAATGAAAAACCACTAACTTAGAAACAGGAGTAAAGAAAAATGTTGAAACTTTGTTTATATTAAATAGCAGTCAAACAATGAGTAACTCTCAAATTAAAGCAATGCAAAGAATTTATTATTGTTACAGAATCGTTAAGAATTCAAAGATATTTAGCTGGACTGTTCGTGGTACATACTGTATATATGTAATAAGATTCATGGTATGTGTTACTTCACGCTCGTCTCCCGAACCGTGTTGAATCAATAACAGAGGTCTGTAAACTTTACTTTGCTTGTTTTGCATTCTGTTACCTTCGTAGAAGCAGAGCCAGTTTAGTCGTAAAGAAGATTTAAGAATTCCTAACATTTAGACAAATTAAAATATTTTCCCACTATACAGGTGTAACTAAGGATTGTGTAGACAAATCTGCTGCCTGCAATAATGGATGCGCTTTCTGAAGTAATTGGGATTATAAATTGTAAGAAGTCAGAATAAGATATTTTCGGGTGTTATCTTGACGTTTACAAATGTCGGCTATTACCCTCAATACAGGAAAGGCATTGTTTACCTCTTTCTATCCCGCGAACTTAAAAATTTGGGTTGAAGGCTGATGTATTAATGACACAGTATGGGCTTGAGGATGGTTACCAAATCTTCTTTTATTATGAAATGGAAATCATAAATTCCTCTAACATGTTGGTAACCACAAGACTACTACACAATGTCGTAACACAGAATAACACAATCAATTTTTACAACTGTAGAAACAGAGTAAACGAAACGCTGATGTGTACAATTCACGAATTGAAAATCGTGGGAGTTATCGAACAGGACACAATTCACAGATCTGTAGTTGACAGTGGAATATTGTGTTATGATATGAACAGATGTAAACATGAATGGAGAACGTGTTTGTTTGTTTGTAACGCTTAAGTGTACCATACAATGATCCCGTCTCCGACTGAAGATCAAAAAGATAGGATATCCACTGGATAAAGCTAGTCTGTAGTACTGGACAGTGAATAAGATCACAGGTTGATTATGCTAAAAATAAACATCTTCTTCCAAATGCAAAATTTCTACAAATTAATATAAATAACGCTAAATTTTAAGAAGTGAAAAAGAGCAAACATGAAAGTTTGTATAATGAAGATGTGACAACAATAAGAAATCTGGTCTTAATGCACATAAGATCACGACAAAAAGTATTTGGACACGGATTTACAAGCACTAAAATCAATAAAGTCTTCTCGGGCAATCAGCCGCGTTAGCTAGTTACCGTAGTACACCGACGTTTCGGGAACAAATTCTGTCCCATTCTTCAGGGTTCTGATGTGACTGGATCCTCGGAAGTCGGTTTACTACGGTAACCAGCTAACGCGGCTGATTGTCCGAGAAGATTTTATTGATTGTACTCGCCGCGAAAGTCTCAAATCCTATAAGCACTAAAATACTTGGACTTCTGTACATTAAGAAATATTCAAATTGTTAGTCGTCTGCGAGCTGCAGGTTCAATTGTCGATCTATCGTTGCGATTTCCGCAAGTACCTCCACGTAAATGCTGGGACAGGACCTTCATACAGGTCATGTCCGCTTCTTTTCACACACTTATTCATTTACCAACTTACCATCCCTCCATACGACGCCGTATAACATATATTGTTAAATAGAGTCATTAAACTTCAAAAGTGGACCTGCGTTAACAATAGTCTCAACCATCAAACGAGGATTTAAAACTACAAAGACAAATATTGGAAACTCGCTCCATAATTGCTTTGGCAGAAAATCGTTCATAGACCACCTGAATTTACAGCTCTATTTGCATTGTGTCCTCGTGTTGTAATTAAACTTATAGTGAAAGTCCGACATTAGGGCTACAAGGAAAAAAAAACAGAGACAAAATGTCTTGTTCGCGCTCCCACACTAACTGGCCGTGTATTAAACATGAGATCGCCAAATGACAGTCTAATCTGCGCGGCCGATAAAGAAAATGACAATATGTAATTCCAAATTCTGACTGTGCAATTTATGAGACACTCTGTATATAATGTAGCGGTACACACACATGCGCTTTATTCTGTGCGATTGATAAAGGGTCGAATGCAGAGATATGCATCTATAGTCACTGGCCAATGACCAACTTTTATATGATAAATGTGTCTACCCTCGTCGGCTTTGCAGATGACGCCAACATGAACACAAGAAATCAACATTACGTAAGACAAAAGCGACCACATGTGAACTACTTAGTTACTTAGTTCCTCGGCAGGGAAAGCAAGTCGTGTTCAGCCAAACAGAACGGACAGAGGTCGTCAGTCCTACTCAGTAGCCAATTACAGACGAACGTCAGGATGCGCTAACTTCAATTTCAGCTAAATTTAATTAACCTGCCTGTTTGATTATAGACCAGTCTCATTATGAAACCACGTTGTGGTCTTGCAGATGTTTTGTACCTAACGTGCAGACTATACAAAAACGTAATAAAATTAAAGTTTCTGCCTACGACAGGTTGCTCCAGCTTCTTCCTTCCCTCGGACCAAGAAATTCTCCCATTGCACACGAGAGCCAATAAATCCCTCTTGACACTAAAAATAAAAACTAATATTAAATTTTCGTTATTTTTAACAATACGTATTGAAAATGACAAATTATCATGTTCAAATACAAACTTTATTGAAATATGCAGATTACTATAGTCATATATTGCTTTAAAATAGCTCATGCTACACCTTGTATCTGATTCGTTTTACCTAGGAAACTTAAAATTTACAGTAGAATTTTAAAGCCAGTAGCATGTGTGACACTTGTACATAAAGCACCAGAAGAAATGGGTCAAGACTTCTTTTCCTTCAAATCCTTCGGAGTGAAGTACATAAACAAGATTTGAAGTAAGTAGTAACAAATTATCAATCAATTTCTCTAGCCTTGATGCAAGTGATCTCGGACCGTATGTAGCCCGCGGGCTGCCAGTTGGACCACTCTGGTCTACGACATGTTTTTGGAAGTGGAGTATTCAGAACCTTAAAGCCATGCATCTTTCATCGGGGCACTTCCAAAAAAGAGGACGTACTAGCATTCGCATCAGAACCTTAAAGCCATGCATCTTTCAAAAAAGAGGTCGTACTAGCATTTGCCGAAATAATTTTAAAATATCAATATTCTATGAAAAGTAGGCGTGTATTTAAATTATATTTATTGAAAAACTAAATTATATTAGCATTCTCCTTCAAGGGATGGGTACTCAGTACAAATCTTAAGCTTTACAACGCAGACTTTCGTCATGGTCGAAGGAATAAGAAGGACATGCAGACATGTGTGCATCTAAAAGTGAATTTTTTACAGCCTCACTTTCTCCAGTTTAACCTCGTATCCAAAACGAAAGTTTATTTACATAAATTTTACAGACTTGAACACTGATAAAAGACTACTGAATCAGAACTGTATTTCCTACAGATCTGAAATATAATTTTTCTTTATCACAAGAAAACTTAACTGAAATTGAAACTAATCCTATATTTGAAGTGGAGTTCATAAAAAAGAATTTGTGGAACTAGGTGGCAAGACAACATTTGAACATGAAATCTGCTATAACTATCTTAATTGTGTTTTGCGTAAACTCATTTATGGATTTTAACACTTCTTATCACTTAAAGACAAGCAAGCATGGGCCACTCTTTTCGAAACAACACTTACAAGCAAATCTTCGAAATTCGATCTCCGACATTATACTTGACAAGGAAGTTCTTGCAATAAAACGACAACGCACACCGAACATTAAATTAGATATCCAGAGTGGTCCCTTCGGATGAGGAATCCAAACTGAAACTGTACATGCATTTCACAGCTCTGTTACGCGTACTGCATGACCCTATCAGTTTATCCTCCTTGATTTCATCACATCAAACGGCAAACGAAACGGATGAGTTTAAAATATTGTTGTTCCTTTTGTAACCTCCTCTTCTAAACCAGTCCAATAAATAACCGTCTAGGACATTACCACGTTACGTCCGAACTAAAAACTATTTGGGATCCGGCCACTATTTTATAATTTCTGTGCTCGTAAGCAGTCGTCATCTGTAACAGTACAAGCTTTGTGCTAGTTTCTTCAACAATTCAAACTCAGGCTACTATTTTAGCAAGTGCGATTTATCGAAAATTTATGGTAACCTCTGTGCCTAACATATAACGTTTCTCGACGTTTGAATAGTACTGTACCTCTGCAAGTGGTAATACTTTATATTTAATACGTCTTGTGCAATGCAAGTAGATGTTTTGTGTGTTGCTGGAATGTATTCCTAATAAATGAGTTCTGTGCTTCCAATATATGTAACAGGAAACTCTGCAGGTGGAAAATTCTTGAGATGTAGTAATGGAAAATCTGTAGTGCATGCAGACAGTTGCTATTTCCTGATATTTTAGCACTGAAATAAACCACACAGTTGTAATGGTCTGCAACAAGGTGCACAGAAACATAATACAAATTACTCACTGCATGCTGCAAAACATTTCCTTATTAAGTTTAAAGTCACTTAGCTGATCGAAACATTCCCCGTCGTATTTTATTAAACAGTAACAGTAAACAGACATGTGCATTACTCTGTCCACATAAGCCAACCACTGGACTATGTACGTACTGAATAAGTCCTATTGAACCACACCTCTAATACCAATAATAGGCGAAGATAACACACTCAAAGAGCACAAATTCTGCTAGATGCTTAACAGTCGTAATGTAGTTCATCATCATCATCATTATTCCTTGAACTGGGTTCTTATTCCAGAAAATTAAATAAACTTTCATCCCGTGTCTTAAAAAACGTCCTTTGTCTTCTTATTCAGACAATAGATTGATAATTTCTATTGTCACCAAATATTACTAGAGCTATTAAATTAAGGAGAACGAGATTAACCGGACAGCGCCTATAGGTAAATTAGGAATACGTACTACATTTTAGTTGGTAAAGTTGAAGACTTGGGATTTCATGGGAGAGTAATACTACAACGGATCTTAGGGAATTCGAATTGTAGAGTATAGAATGGATTCATTTGACTGAGGACACCGACCGGTGCTGGAATCTTGTGATCTCAATAATAAACTTCAGAGTTTAATACAAATTAGGTATTTTTAATGAGCTTAGCGGCTACCACCTTCTCAAGGACTCTGCTTCATGGAGGTAGTTAATTCAAAGGGATTCTAATTAGTGTCTTCCGCACACCTGGCGTGTTATAAAAAGTTAAACTGCCCCTAAATTAAATTTTTAACCCTTTAATCAAGCTCATTGGTATCTATATGTAATATGTGCTTTGACAACCACTAGCGCTGCGTTTTGTATTTATGAGTTTCGTATGGTTCTCATTGAAAAACAAGGATCATTTCCTTAACCAGCATAAACAAGCTGATCTTTCTAATGGTTAAGTGTTATGTTTTCTTTGCGGTACGGACTGAATTCTTAAATATCATTTACACAACTACTGGCTCCAAAGGGTTAATAAATGTGAATTGAAGGGAATAAATAAATATGGGCAACGACAAACAGAGACAAAAATTAGACACAGGCTGTCGAAATTAATTTTTTTTTAGATATGTCGCGGGTTAGTGTCACTTGGGCCGCAACGCAAATGAAGATATTAGAGAAGAATTTACTTTCACAACTTAAATGACAGGATTCAGCAACACAGAAATCAAAAGTTCTCATGTACAAAACA
This sequence comes from Zootermopsis nevadensis, assembly GCF_000696155.1. The sequence continues at coordinate 100,167 of NW_019060580.1, read as the reverse complement.
AATACAGCAATACCGTATACCAGAACAGGCGTGAGAAACGTAGAGGAAGAAAATCAACGACTAGACCAAGAAATAGAATGTCAAAACAAATTTTGGAGAACCAACAGGCTAATAACCAAAACACTCTCCATTGAAAATGGCTCCAGATATATATGCTACACAGATATGGAAGGAAAGTAGTCCATTTTTAAAAGAACAGCTAAATTTCCCGTCAATAATGACACGAAAATCAAAACCAATAAACACATAATCATAAGAGGCTTAGCGACGGGGTCTTATTGAACACGTTAATGACACCTCGGGTTCCAAGAAGGCTGAAATTTTTTTGAGCAGTTAAGAGCAATTAATTTCACAACAAACACCTTTATGAACGGAGTTAGCCCACCAACACACGTCGATGCGCACATCCGTAAAGGCAAGATGGGTTGCAGTATGATAAGTCTATTTTTTCCGAACTGCACTGAAACTGACTATGGATGCACTGGTCGCCTATTCACTAAACATCAGCGCCAGGGCGTATAGCTGCCCACTCACCTCCATCTACTCGAGGCTAAAGACACGTGAAACTTCACTTCAATTAATCCTGTTGGCTTCATGGCGTAGCATTGTGTGACACAGTAACAACTTTATAGAAACATAAAGAAGGACAAGTTTTATTGCCCATAAACTCAGCATGTAAAGAATAAGAGATAACCATTCCTTCCCAAAGAATGTACACGGGCGGAGGGATACATGAGAGTTGTAAGTAGTAGAGTAGCAAGCATATTAGACCACACCGAATTTATTTATCGCATTGACCCCTCCTTCACTCACGAATTTAAATACGGAACCTCTTTTCCATAACGTATATACACACCCATTGCCGTTAACAAAGGCCCGAAGCGGTGCTGACCGGGTGTGTAAGATATAATATACAAAAACAACGACAGAATCTTACTGTGTAAGATATAATATACAAAAACAACAACAAAATCTTAAAGAACGAAGAAAAATGGTAAGAAAGAACAATAAAATAACAAAACAAACAGACGGAGAACTATAACAAGTGAAATGGTTATTAACCTACTTATGATTATTTGAAACAATCGAAAACCGTTTCCTTCAGGATCCCTATCGTAACTGAATGACGAATTCCCTTTCAGTGTGTACAATCGGAGGGTCCAACATCGCTGATACCAGAGTCCGTCATTAAACATGATTCTGAACTAATTCCAATCACATTTCACCCTCACACAATTTAGCTTCATAAAATATTAATGTTATCCTCAGAGATTCTCGTTGTTCTAATTAAGGCATTTTATAAGAAATTTTATTACTACAATTTTATACGCATTTATTGTATCCCCAATATAAACTACATTCTCAGCCATGGTAGTATGCTACGTTTCTCTATCTTAATAATGTTAGTTTAACTGAAGGCATGTTCCTCATTTATTCATTTTCTTTGGTTCTGAATACTTAGAAAATGGTTTTATATACCCGTTATTTATGGCGTTCCGTCACAGAAAGAAAATATTTCACATACACAACATAACGGGCAGAATTATTTTACTGAATATCGTAACTTTCGGTATTTTGCAAATAGAACGAAATATGACAACAGTTCTTGATTGGAATGATAGGAAGCATTTATAGAATTTATTCCTCGCCTAATTTGGTTATCAGCTTAAATTTTATTCGTCATTATCGGTCCCATATAATAATGTAATTTTAAATTATTTATTTCATATAATTAAATAATAACCGTGTCATGCTGATACATTCGGTTCCGTCTACATTTATTAGTAGACAAGATTCTTTACTGGACTGAAGGAGAGTTACTGCATTATTCTTTATGTTAATCTATTTGTATCTCCCCAGCAAATTAACATGAACATAAACAAGAACCTGATTTAGGCCACTGAATTCAAGTCACACAGATGGAGACTGCCAGAATAACAAATGTTTGCACACACTGTGTTGTACCGATCCGGGTACCCGGCCATTATGCAAAGCACGTATGTAACCAAGTACCACTGTGACCAAGGCAGTCAGTCATGGAAAAACTATTCGACATTTCGGAGAATCGAAAGCAGGTCTTCAAGATGGAAGACACACCCAAACATAACGACTATTTAAGTATATATCCTCCTTTATTATAAAACATATTTAGAACAAGTTTGGCTAAGCTTAGATTGTGTAATGGAAAATCAGATGGGTAAAAAAGTTCAGACAGGCCTTAAAACAATTATGGCCATTCTTTCTACTTGGGAGGTCGCGATGTAGAGCTCGGTTAATGTCCATCAACGGCGCCTTTCTGACTACGATAATACGACATTATTGCTGAGACTATTCTCATACTATTCTATACTCACGAAAGGAATATTTATAACACTGAAATTTCGTAACTGAAATACGACAGAAACTTATGATAGACGATAAATCTGAAGGCATTATTAGGTGTTCTTCACACACTTGCATGTGCGAAGAACGCCTTCCTTCAGGGATATATAACCTGATTGACTGGGGCTATTGTTGCGGGAAATGCGGAGAATCCTTTATCTTTCCGTTCCTGCCTGTTATCAGTAAGGTCTCTGCCATCTTTATTACTTTCATCATCCTGTTAGATATTGGATCATGTGGCCTGATCCATTTTCATTCCATTTCTGCAGTGGTATACTCGTATATACCAAGGTTACGTAAATGTTAAAGCCCTGATAATGGTTATAAATTCGACGCACGGTCACACAGCAAACAGCTCTGTAACTAACATGATCATAGTTATCACTGTAGGACAAGCCCCATACACAGTCCGCATATGTGATATATCGCGGTGATAAAATTCAGGAAACGTCATGCAAGAAGTGGGGCATTGAGTAAAGATATTGAACAAAATAGGACGTGTCTAGTGAACTGATTACAAGAAAGCAAGAGCATAAAATAAACAGGTGATGAAAACATCAGAAGAAATACAAAGTATAAGGCGTTCAAAAAATATTTATACAGCGGAAAACGAAACAGTCATATATTACACTGCAAACTTTACTTTTCTTCAGATACAACACCATTTTGTATTTAACGCTGCGTAAACGGTAAACAACTATCATAAACACGTCTCCCAACCTAGGAAAAAAACATTTGCTAATGTCTGAAAGTTGTAGACTTGCAACTAGGCCCTACGTACCTGTTGTATAGAGACTTCTTGAACATCCTATGTATGAACACATATTTGACACAGAAATAAAGAAACAAACCTAATGAAATAAACAAACGCGAAGAAAAGAAACACATATAAAGACAGAAGTCGAAAAAGTTAATCTAGAAGGGCAGAATTAAAGAGAATAAGAATGGGTGGAGAATATAACACACAGAAGGAATGAGAAATTCGTATACAATTTCGTTGAAATACACTGCCAGCTAGAAGATCCGGGAGTACACGGACGATAATAATAAGCTGATCTTTAAGAAATGGGGTGTGAAGATGTGGACTAGTTTCATCTGGCGTAGAACACAGGTCTATGATGGGATCTCGTGAACACGATAATTAACCTACAGGTCCCATGTAAGTTGGGCTGTATGAGCACTGACTATTTAAAATGACTACTCTTTCCGCCAAATAAAGAATAACGGTACTGCAAATTTTAAATACTTACTTTAAAAGAGAGATTCTCTCGCATGGAATATCTGAGTAACAGTGCACTACACTGAACGACGTACTACAAGCACAGTGGTTATGCACTTTGGCTGAACAATCGAAAAGTGTCGCATTATGTAATAGATATGAACAGAACATTTGAAATGTTTGTAATCTAGTTTTAATTGTTTTGTATTGTAGTAAAATACGTGCTTTATTGTCTCTCACCTTATTTATGACCCATTTAACAGTTACACAAGGTAATAAAACTATTAGCAACGCACATAAATGGGTACGATACGGACTAGCCATCAGAGTGCCTGCCTGCGCTGAAAGAAATAGATCCTGAGTCGACTTGTAGGGATAGAGAGAGAGGGTAAAAACAACAAGGAAACGAGTTCATCTTCTAAGAGTTTTTATTTGGGTTATAAAGTTAAAGAGTCGACTTGTAGGGATAGAGAGAGAGGAAAAACAACAAGGAAACGAGATCATCTTCTAAGAGTTTTATTTGGGTTATAAAGTTAAATTATGAATCTAATAACTATTTACCCAGCTAACCAAATATTAACAAATAAAATATTAGTAATGAATTATGCAAGTAATTGCTTACATAACTGATTGACTGACGATCTAAGTCACTGTATGTTCCAAATGAGGACCTAGCCTAACGAATTTTGACGAATGCGATCATTAAACTAATTCAAACTGTTGAACTTTTTTTGTCAGTTAAAAACCGACGTTTCGAAAGCTGGATGTGTCCAGGGATTCAGATTATTTTTTTAAAGAACTCAGTTGGTTAGGCTGTAATATTTTCACCAGAGGACGGAAGCAAAGCTAGCTTCCAAAACATTATGAATTTTTATTTAATAGACGGAGGAAAAATGCCCAATCAATTTAGCGGTTGAGGAGGATCGAGTAGTAGCGGAATTCTGCATTGACTAAAACACAACTGTCACTACACTGACTAAGGAGGGTTTCCTCTATTTCTTTAGACAAAATCTGGGGCAATATCTTCAAACAAGGCACTGCAGACTCTTTTCAATTCTTTACCTATTCAGAATTCACGATCATTTTCTCATACAATTCAGTGGTACTGTACTATTAAGAAGACGTCGTTAAATAACCTGAAGACAAATCCAAGGACAGGGTCTTTCTGAGCTACTGAATAGTCATTTTGTGTCTTACAGAACGGGAAGTGGTTCACTGTTTTCACACATACGCGTTTTATTCTTTGTTTCGTCGTTGCTTGAATCACATTTACAAAACTTACAACGCCTAATTTCCATATTCAATATTACTTCTAAATAATGCTACAGTAGACGAAGAAGGACATACAAAGATAATGTTTAGATGGACCTTAGGAACATACACTGCGAGGGTAAAATGTAGATGGCTTTGACTCAGTGTCGTAATTTAATATTATCAATGTTGAAACTTCAGGTTATATTTCCAGACAATGAAGTCTAATTACGTAACTTAAGTGTTCGAAACATTTTAGCCAGGGCTCAAACATGGTCCCGGACCGGCAATTCCTGACGGCCACAAGTGATGATGTGGAGATAAAGTTGCATTAACATAAGCATTGTTAATACCTCTTCATCTTCCGTTAATTCTAAAGAAACTAAGCTCACAGAGATATCCCACTAAGACCCATATTCATTTAGCAATGTGTCCCGAGCTATCTATCCCCATTTGTCAACGTCCTCTGTATTCTTTGTTGCAATAACTTCTGTGCTTGTATCAAAACAGACAAGTGCTGCTCTCTTAACCTCCCCCCCCTTGCAACAGTTATGCCGACATTTGCCAAGAATTAATGAACTAATATTAATCCTTTTGCTACATCACGGATGTCAAATTCCTAGCAATGACAGGAGAAATATACGCGCTGAAACTGGTTTTGTGGAGGTTATCTTTTATCATATTAATTAATTACAACTATTTCTAAGAAAAGAACACAGACAGAGGGCAATCGACAGGAACGAAGTGCTGACGAGAATACTTGAACCTAACCCTCAATTACACGATGTGATTTTACTCGCAGCCAGCAAAACTGCTTAGTTCAAGTAGACGAATTACACGATGTGATTTTACTCGCAGCGAGAAAAACTGCTTAGTTCAAGTAGACAGGTGAGTGAAATCGCTATTTGCCTAGTCTAAAAACTAGCTACTAAAGTTTTCAACTTTTGTCGCTTTCACCAATAAATTTTGCTCGGAGGTATTAAAGTCACTGAGTTTAATTAAGCAGGAGAGTAAAATAGTTCAGTACATTTGTTCTTTTAGTACATTCGAGATGAAGAGTGGAATGTAAATGTGGTGGTACGATTTTTAAATAAAATATTTTCATATACTTATTTATTTATAGTTTATTTAACAATGCTTTTTCAGTAGTTCATACTACACGGCGTCAATGGAATGTGAAGGAAAAAGTTGTAGAAAAAGAATTTCAACGCCACTAACTTCTCGTCTTTCGAATTTTCCAGATATCCAAGGTTTTTCTGGACAATAAAACGCTTGCGCGAAGTAATTCTTGTGACAATTTAAAAAGAAGACGTCAGATCTGACTGCTGTGTAAAGCTAGACCGGCCAATGGTCAGATCCAGTCCATTTGCGAGTGGTCTTCCACTGGGTTCTCGGTTTAGTCAGCTCCCTTCAGGTTTTGGGTAACATTTGACTCATATTTAATGTATCCCATGCGTGCTACATGATCCGTCGGTCTAGCAACGTTCTCCACCCCCTCTTACTGTTTACTCCATATCTGCTCCTCAGCACTTCGCCTCAAACATCTTTACGATCAACAGTCAATGTTGGGCTTACAGTTTTGTATATTCTCGTCTTTAGCGCTAGAGCTAATGTACACCCCTGCACCCACGTCTCAGTGGGGTCTCTAATTCTTGCAGCAATTAAATAAACATCCAAGGTGAGCACGTTGTCCAATATGTCGCTAAGCTTCAAGCAGCATTTCACTGCTGAAAATAAAAAAATATATATTCGGTACTCTCTCATTATAAATAAATTTACAATGTAAATGTATAGGCGATTATACCTTTAGGCGTGTGTTTAAAATTTTATTAACTGACAATAATTCTGTTACGAGTCTACACCCAACTCAGAAATTGGCAACTGAGCACTGCTGGGGGCTACAGCGGCCATCTCGATAACGATCTGTGAAACGTTTTTCTAAAAAATCTCACCAAAACGGCATTGAAGAGAGAATGGCGAAGAAAAAACATTTTTATTATAAATGCAACACACAATGTACGTTGCATATTACGAAAGATAAAATCTAAGGTTTACCGTTCTTCGATCATCCTCCAAGTAATTTTAAACAGAAGAGGCTAGTATTTTAAACACTAGCCGAAGTACAAGGGGTTAGCCTTTATCATTTCGCCATATTTATTTTCAGGGAAAAAAATAAGAAAAACATGTACTTTAGTCTGCGCCATATTTATTTTCAGGGAAAAAAATGGAGAAAAACATGTACTTTAGTCTATACAGGCTGTCCCAAGAGGAAAGGTCAGTATTTTGGGAGGTCATAGTGTCGGTCATTCTAAGCAAGAAAGTGTATATGTACATGTATCCTATTCCGAACGGTTTCCGAGGTAGAGCTGTTTCACTGTACAGTACTTTGAATATGGCGCCTAATATTGTCCTTTCCTATTGGATGTTATCGCCAGCATAAACGAACGTGAAGATGCACTCAGACGAGTTCCAAAGTTCATTGATGTTGACGGTGGAATTTTCGAAAATGTATTTTACTAGGTAAACTCTACCAACTTTGTCATTTGAACAATAAATACCGGTATTAGAAAAAGTACGTAATATCTTTTTTTATCAACAATTTTGCAACTGTGCAGTGAAATAGCTCTACCTCGGAAACAGTTCGGAATAGGACACATGTACACACACACTTTTTGCTTATAATGGCCGATACTATGACCTCCCAGAATACTGACCCTTCCTCCTGGGACACTCTGTATAACTTTTGACCTTCAGAATCTCATATAAATATAAGAAATCACACTCTGAAGCCGGGAATGTCTGAGGTACAGTACGTACACAGCAACGAAATTACGCTGACCAATGGTTACGTAAATTAACAGATACGGAAAATCTTAGCATCAGCGAACCAGGAAGATATAAGGATACAGTTTTCACTCACGCTGACGACAAATGAAATCGTGGGCATGGTAATTGGGACCGCGTGCAGTGTGGCTGTACACAGCATTCGAAATGCAATTACGGGTGTATTAGCGAACGACCTTACTCGAATTCGGGTTAATTTTCCATAATGGTGGGATCAAGTACGGGGGGCAGTTATCCACAAGGTTGAAAGAGGTTTCTAAGTATTAATCAAATTAATATTCAACTGATTTAACTTAAATTACAATAATATGTCTTGACATTTCCATGTCAGTAAAAAATGTCATAAATTACTGAATGTTAAATCAAATGTGGGCAATTATTTTATTCAGGAGTTGGGTGGGGCTACTTTGTAGCAGGGTGGACACGGGAGCTTCACGGAAAAATTTGCGTACTGTACTTAGAAGTTATGAAATTACTATAGACTTAAATTGTTCATATCGACCTAGCATACCTCACAGATACCTTCACCAAAATGCATAATATCAAAATGAAAGAAAACCCGGACCGCTCTTTTAGCAAACCGCTTCTTTCTCGCAGACAATGTTCAATTATTGGTAGCCTAACTCACATTAGAGTAATATAATTTAATATTCATATCCACAAAAATACACTCAATTATGATAAATAACATACTACATAGTAGGCCTATACCTGCTAACAGCTTGGCTAAGCATAATTAATTTAGTATCGTGGAACTACCTACACACACTTAATTATAAGATTTAAGAATTAAGCCTGAACTCTATCAGAGTGTTTTGTTTGATTGTATATGTTATAAAATAAATGTTATCAGATGACGTTTCACAATCTTAAAAAGTAATTACACGAGACTCGTTCGCCAGAGGAAGACGAGTTAAGTTACGAGATATAAGCGGTATTAACATCGAAATATCATACAGTAGTTTTAAGATAACGTCTATAGTATAAGTCTGTGTAAAGTAATTAGAATTCGTTAGTAATATTTTCGAGTGCCCTGAGTTCGATTCTCGGCCCAGCGGCTTTTCAATTCCTTCAGACAATCTCTGTGACTGCTTTGAAGTAGGTTACAACCGCTGTCTTCCACATCATTCCCAATTCAATATCTACAGTCATTACCTATCCGAGGGCACATAACCTGTATTTCTGATACAGCGTCTTTAATAAACTAACAACCAGTAGAAATATATCAGTAAAATAATGCATGTGTATATGCGCCATTGTAACACTGAGGCTAGCTTTGCAATACTAGACATACGCATCGCCTCGTTACCAGTAGCAAGAAGAAAGTTTCATAAACCACACATAAAGTTGCCTCGTAACTTCTTCCTTCATGCTTCTAGCGTTCAAAGATGATAATATCTACACGTGTGTGTCGTTCCCATAACTCACAGATATCTTTAAAAGCCACGTGCATATGAATTAAGATCCAAGGAGTCAGGGTATAACTCCAGGCAAATTCACAGGACAGAGGCCCTCAAACTCATTACAATTGCCTGCCTGCTTCTGAGCCCTATCTCGCCATGTGTCACTCTCAGTCAGAAGAAAATTAACGAAAGTTTATCTTTCGAGTTGGCGGAGCCAGAACAACTATTGTAACGGCGTGTTATTAGTGAAGAACCTCAGAAAATCAGTGGTAACATCCAATCAGTGAAAGTTTATCTCTCATCTTATTAAACCTAACAAATATACCCTTATGTCGGTCAATTCTTGATGTAATACTAAAACGTAAAGAAAAAGCATAATATAACTTGAAGCAGGTTTAAATAAATTTCACAACTGCGTCCTTTTCTTGTTTGTGTATCTATGTCATTAAATCCGATGTTCATTTATTGCTAGTAAAATGCATTACTACAGATAGAACGTCAGTGTCATAAAGTTATTACATCGCAAAAGTCATACTGCGATTAATTCCTTCTTGAATTACATTAAATATACTGAATGTAAAAAAATTAAAATATTTTGTTTCAAAATTTTAATCACACTTATTAGTAAAATAAACTAGGGCTTCAAATCAAGCATAACTTCCATTATATCAAATTAATGAAAATTGTATTTGAGTGTAGGTCTACCGATACTAAATTTAATATACGTCCGCTGATTAAACAAGCATGACAGTGGTAAAACAGAAACGAGATGCGTAATTTGCTATAACGCAGACTATTATCAATCAATATGTGTTATATGTTTGTCAGTACAGTAATAAATGTCAAGTGCGGGTATCAATTGTTTCCATGGTTTTACTCGTACAGGAGGCCGCGTTATATCTCAGGCGGTTAACTTGCCGGCATCTGACCGCGGAGACCAGATTTAGAGCCCAAGTTAGTCAATGTTGAATTTGTGGTAGACAAAGACTCTTATCCTGCGTCGTTCGGTTTTCCTCTGTCAGAATTATTTATGGAAAATGACCTGTTAGAACCCGCAGTTTCGCAGAGACGTAGATTCACTCGATCACAAAAAAGTCAACAAACGAGCATGCTGATTTCTTTATCTGTGGTATTGCCCTATGCGGATATAGAATTTGCGATGGGCCGATTCCCAGACTTCTACCACATATACTAAAAGTATCCAGTATTTCTAAAAACAATCCTGAGTCGGAAGAAGCCAAAGGGTCTATCTTGTACATGATAATGAAATAAAGATGGGTACTCTTAGGTTTCAGGTTTAAGCGGCAGTGATGATGATGATTTTCGCTTTCGCGCCGTGTTAACTAGTCGGCCGATGCCAGCTTACACAGCGTCAAAAACCAGAACAACATTGAGGGTACTGCAATTTTGTACAATGTATTTATTTATTTATTTATTTACGTAGCCTTCAGGTGCGGGAGAGGGGGAATTTCATCTTAATCGACCATGAGTCATTTTTGGAGTACAATGCGTTCTCTCTCTTCTCGACTGAACTAGACACAGGGATTTTCTTTTCAGTAAACTATAGAATGCGGTAACACAGAACTTAGATAAAGTCCATTTTAAAATGAGTTAAGTTATAAAACAAGAAAAAAA
>NW_019060580.1:35130-59001 GCF_000696155.1 Zootermopsis nevadensis | reverse complement strand
TTCTTGCTGTGATCCGTTTAAATTGTCTATGAAATGGCCGACCAAATACCTGATTCATTCAACCAATCTGACAGAATTAATCAAGCCTGGTTACCGACCTAAAGCAATCTTAAAATAATAAGATATTCATCACTACGTACACTTCTTTTAGGTTATTAACAGAGGGGAGTTTCACTTTCGATAGATAAATGACTTTCATGTCATCTCAGCAGTAATTATTTAGCAGAAGGTGTCAACACTTAGAACAATAAAAAATAACCAAATTAAAGAAAAACAAAGTAAATTTAATCTAACTGAGCTTAAACTTTGATAATGACATTCCGTGAACATTACTTTAATACAGTGTGCATGCAAAAATAGTGCAAGGTAAGTCTCTTATAGATTCGTGAAGTGAGAGATCTGGAAATTTTACACTCAAAATAACACGAAGGAAAAGCAAAGTTAGTTTTGATGCTGTCACGCTATTTATAAAATTTATACAGAGTCGGCCTTTGATCATGTGAGGCTCTAGGTTATGTAATTTACGAGTCCCCCCCAAAAAATCGACAGTCAAATCATTCATTTATTGTTCAGACTGAAGGAACATTGACACTTTAGAGCCGAAGTTCGTGTAAACAGTATTTAAGAATTCAGTACGTAAGACAAAGAAAACTCAACTCTTTATCATTATAAAAATCAAGTAATTAATGCTGTTTAAGGAAATAATCGCTGTTTACATTAGAATCATATATAAAACACAATACAAACTGAAGCAATTGACTGTTGAATCAGACGGAGCTTATAGTTACCATTGGTATCTTAGGGCTTTAACATATACATGAAACTGATGTAAATGAAAGCATTATAACACTGGTATACAAATATTACTGTAAAGCTATATATTAAAGAGTAAAAAGCATTTCTGTGGTTCATCAAATCATGAGGGCCTAAGCTACAGCTCAGTTTTTTAGTCCGGCAATAACACTATAGCAGATGCATGAATTGTACTGCATAAATTTTAAGATTTTCTATAGAATATTTTTTAATGATTTCCCAAAGGAGATACGTTACATCAGAAATTATTCAGGCGTTAAACTGATAGCCTACGGATTAAACGGCCGAGTTTTAATTCCTGTCAGGGACAGAAACTTTACACTTACTGAACACATCCAGAGTTGTTCTGGCATCCACTCAACCTTACGTGAAAGTGGAGACTGTTTTTTTTTATTTTAGGGGAAAAGCGGTTGAAGCATGAGACAGACAACTTACCTCTATATTCAGCTAATCCTTGGCTATTTTTGCCTTCTATCCTCACCCTATGTAGGCTCAGAAGTAGGTATAAAGACATTGCAAAATTTCATGCACAGGCAGGAAATTTCCTGATATTATTCCAATCTTTAATGGCCCTTGGGTTTTACAGACGTAGTCGGGATCTTAAAGAAATAGGGTTTTTGTGTGTGGATTGGATTTATCTGGATCAAGAAAGGAACCAGTAGCTGGCTACCTATTTTAAAAAGCAACAAACCTTCTGTTTCTATAAACATATTTCTAGACTAGATGAGCAACTGTCAGTTCCTGAAGAAGGACTCTGATCCATGGAGATGTTTAGCTCTCGGACTCATTCCCCGCCTTTCAGAAGCCTTCGTCACCGTGACCCCAACTTGACATTTCTTTTTGTCTTCCGGAAACTGGATATTTTTGTGCTAAAGATAATATCTCAGATAGGGCTATAAATTATTTTAGGAAGCGAAAAGCGACACGCACTTGTCCTGCAAGCTTGGAAGTAGCTACTTTTGCTACCTGACACATCATATCATGTTGCCACTCCATCTAAACCGGTTGATTTATCTGCAGTGCCCTGCAATCTGACACTCAGCATAGCCCACATATAGCCTGTGTCCTTTAATCAAAATACATAATCACCTTCTCCTCTTTACTTCCTACTTTTTCTTGTTTTTATCATTTTCACTGCCCTCTTTTATCCAACGTATGAGAGCAGTCACTTATACTTTGTATTCCAACGGTACCAGATTCTAATCACTTAACCGGTTAACTGGCATCCCATCTGAGCTTTCCGTGATTTTTCTCAGTCCTTCCAGGTGAAGACTCAAATATTATCGTTATCGCTTTCTATCTGATGACATCGTAAATACTGAAGACTAAATAGGTCAGGTTAATAAAATAGAAAAGTTATATTTCATGGTAATATTCGTAGTAAATTTAAACACGACAAGGAGAATAAAAAAGTTCACACATTATTTTCAAAATGGGAGAGGCTGCATTCACCACGTACAAATAACCCCATAACGGACACCCAGATATTGTTACATATCAGCAACGATTCATCAATTTATTGGCGCATCTGCACGTCTTATTTAGGGGTTGCGCGTCTGATGGACCAATAACAACCAATAATGTAATTTAAAATGCAGGCCCTAAAACAATTCTCAGATCAGGTTTTGGAAACCACATCTGCAGAACCGAGACTGGTGGCTAATGAATTTCAGTTTGGACAGTGTCACTACTTGTTCGATCTGTATGCAGGGATCATGTGACTGTTTGCAAGTGTTAACATGTGACGATGACAAATCGATTACTGAATCTTCATAGCGAGGGGAACCAGTTTTGTCCAACTGCATGCTCGGTCGCCTTGGACGTGGTTAGGGGGCGGTGAGCGGCAGAGACAAGAAGTTATATCGTCCCCGACCTTGGACGTGGTTAGGGGGCGGTGAGCAGCAGAGACAACCTAGCCCAAGTACAAGAAGTTACATCGTCCCCGGACTTTCAACAGTAAAAACAAATCGAAAACTTGCTTAACATATGTTTAATTATAATTTTTAAATCGACCTGTTTCTCGTCTGTGTCAGGGAAAAGAATTATGGAGAATTAAATATTCGTCGTCTCGAATGTTTTGTAGCCTGTGACGTGTACGTTTTTACGTGTTAAATTCTGGTTAGTAAAATGCATTGAATCAGTGCACACTGGCAGACATAACATAAGATAAGATAAGATATGGTTTTTATTAAATAAGATTTAATAACTATGATTCCTGTAATAATATTTTAAATTTCCCGCTGAATTTAACAGAGCATTCTCTAGTGATAATGCGACAACGGAGAAATATAGGATTTTATATATATAAGAAATCGGAAATCAGTAGGTAGTAGAATGGGCTATACCCGACCTAATCTAAACTTAAATTCATCTTCCAGACCAGCTATAAGTAAAATACTGTAAATGTCACATATAAAATTAATCTCCACATTTTAACAGATGATAAATTTTCAAAGTTTTCTGGTTTCGCACAAACAAGTTTCGAAGGGCTGTGTGTCCAGAATACGTAAAGAGGTAAAATATTTAGTGATTTTTAGTTCCTGCATAGCCCACGATAAATCTAGGGACGGTTCTTGAGATTTTACACAGATTTACGTTGGCGAGAAATTTCCTGCGTTTTATTTTGCACAGTTTTATCACTGGTAGTACAAGATCAAACATACCAATACCTCATACATAAATTTGTACAATATCCTTTTTACATAATATCACATTATAGTAAGGTCATTCCACCAAGTTTCCCTGTATCTCTGCAGACAGAAATATGATAAATTACTTCAAATGTTTATCATTTTTACTTGTACTTATTCAATACGTTTTATATTAAGGAATATGTAAGGACTGTGGTCGTGAAAACCTGGTGTTAGGCGGCCACAGATCGCTGTATAGAGTACTCAACCAAATATATATTCACACAGTCACATAACGTCATGCTTTTGACACTAATAGCAGGTGAGAAGAATCAGACATAAGTTATATGTGTCTGAGACAAGGCAATCCATTATAAACGTTTCACAAGGAATGCTTTAAGTTAATGGAGAATACTTGCACACATATTTTAATGTTAGACTGCATTGTCTAATAAATGCAGAGAATACTGTTGGTGTCGTCACCACAATACCAGACAAAATCTACGGCATAGGTACCTAAAAATCCTTCGGAAATGTGGCAAAATTAAATGACTACGAATAATAATAATTAATCAGAGTCACATTAAATACGAAATTAATAGCACAGAAAATTCATGGAATGCTTGCTAATGTCCAGTTAAGAACTTACAAACATGGAGAAAGTGCGAAACGTTTAGGTTGAAAACAGATAGAATTTATGTTAACGGAAATCATGGATCACTGAATTTATAATTGAGTAAGTAACGTTAATTAACGTCCTCAACATTCAGACTAAGACTTAAAATAAACGTCAGGGACTAAAATCCCTTCCATAACACTAAAACGTATTCAAAGCTACGACAAACTCTAAATCCTGGTTCAACGATCCTTATTTTCAGGCTAATTTTAACAAATTCAATTATAAAACTAGAGCAAGGACATATACCTGGCTAGCCAAATGCTGAAATTCTTGTCGGACAGTGAACAAGAACATAGTTCGTTTTGCTATAAAGATATGGAAATGGCTCCAAGTAACAAATGGTATGCAAGACAAGTATTCACAGAACAAGCCATTACAATAACGCAAAGGGATTATGAAAAATAGCATACAACTGCACAAGATTATACGCAATATATAATATTAATGATATACGTGGAATAAGTCCTACATAAAAAAGCTATGAATAATACGCAAAGCGTCTTGCCAAAACTAGTCATCAAAACGGTACTTTATCAATGATATCTAGAACAATATCTTTCACCGAAATCGATAACATTTCGAAGTCTTTACTGAACTGCAACAAACACATCGTATGTGATTTTTAGGCTCTCAAGGCGGTGAAACATGTGGATTGTGTTCTTCTGGGTTGTAACATCGTGTAGTATTATAGGTGTTATTAACATCTGGAAGGAAAGTTTCTAACCATTTACGAGACTACATGGCGCCTAAGTCCAAGTTATTGATGTTCAACCTCAATACACACTATGAGACATACCTCAGACAAAAAGAACTCCTCCATACCAAAACACATCTAGTAGTGCCACAGAATTTAACAAAATTTAAAACGTTTTAGTGATCAAAACAGTTTATCACAAACACTTCATATTTTAAAAAGTAGCCTGTTGATTAACAAGAATTATCGTAATTCTTGTTTTTTCTTAAAATGTGTGCAATAACTACGTAGACACATCGATCCTGAAGATGGAAGCATGAGTACGAAACACTTAAGTGGCCAGTGTAAAAAGTGACAGGTAAACAAACATAAGGCATCTAAAAAATATACAGCGGAATGCTGCACTACAGGAATGATTATAAATATGATCAAGTTTTATGACATGCTTTATATTTTAAGTTTCTTGGGTTCCATTTATATTTTGTTTAAGATGACAATAAGAAAAAATTCCTTAGATTTCAAAATCTGTGAGACAATACAACGAACGTTAAGGAATAAAACCATATCGGGCACCGAATCCATTTTACCACAAAGTACTACAAGGAATAAAACCATATCGGGCACCGAATTCATTGTACCACAATTTTACTACAATTAACAACAAATCTGTGGTGTTACGAAAAACATTATTTTACTGCGGGAGAACTTTAGACGTCTTTGCCTTAGTACGTAACTGACTATTTCATTGTATCAAAGAATGTAAAATATATTATACTGTTATATAAGACGGGGTTCACTTCATCCTTTTATAAGGACACATTCGCAACGCACTTCCTTCATTTTGTTTAATGTTTTACCTGTACTTCTTTTCCGTAATATTACAGAAATACGAAACAACAAGAAACTTGAAGATGTGAGATTAAATCTTCATTGCAACACAAGTTCCAATCCATAACGGATGCTGGGCGGTGGCCGGTAAAAGGAACAGGTTATTAAGACAGAATAAGCAAATTAACTTACGTGCTTTTGTTAATTGTAAGATAATGAACTTGTAGGGAAGAGAAAAAATGAAAATTAAGGGGAAATTCAAGCTGATCTAATTGCCGAATGCAAATTGCTCTTCTTGTTTCCTGAGGGCTGTAAATTAGCAGATAACTGGAGAAAATCGATGCAACTGGTTTCGTTTCTTCAAGCATATTTGTTGAGTGGTTCTTTGACACACAGTACCAACAGCAGAGTTCCCTAATCAGGACGTAAGCGAAGACTTCGTCAAAGTGCCCTGATTCAAATTATGTTAAATTAAATTAATGAGATTTAAAGTTCTCTCTCCGGTTACTATGAAGATGGCTGTCTTCTGAGCTGTTGCACCGTGTGGTCTGTTGGGAGTTTAGCGATGTTTCAGAGTTTCTTCCTGCCGCTATCATTAGGGAGATAAGTAATTCTACCAGACTACACAGCGCAACAACCCACAAGACAGACTTCGTTTCATAGCGGGATTCGAACAATAGACGCTATCGTGAGACAACTAAGAAGTCTGATATTCTTTTCGTCGGTCTCTTAACAACACCAAACATATTCACATTCGACAATATGACCGCTTTTGGCCACTCCTGATCACGGTGGAACGATTATTTTAACTTTTTAATGAAATGTTTAAAAAAACATAACGTAAGGTTACACTTTCAAGTACATCAGGGCAGAAAAAGAGAATATCCTTTGTGCAATGTAATGCAATAGCCACAAAAACGTTTACGTGGTACACAACACAAAAACTCGCGTCTAGACTGCGTTTTGTTCCCATCCGGAACGCTGTCGAAGAATAATCTTAATGTCATCAAGTTTATATCCAACGATTCTGCAAGGACAATATTAACTATACGTGCGTTTTGTTCCCATCCGGAACGCTGTTGAAGAATGATCTTCATGTAATCAAGTTTATATCCAACAATTCTGCAAGGACAATATTAACTATATATAGTAGTGTCATTCTTGAAAAGACGATAGTCGTTTATCTGATAAAGAATTTCTCGCCTATTTATGGGCCACGAAGTTTTATTACCGTGTTTACAAATGCCTATGATTCGATCACATCCGAGCCAGCTTACCACTCAACAACCTTACATCTATTTTAGTATTATCCTCACATCTACGCATGTCTGGCAACAGTTATATTAGAAAAAAATGAAAAATATAAATTATATGAACTACTACTCATTTACACCTGTCACGTGTTCTTTCGTCTTTTCAGAACTGACAATACTGTAACACGTCGAACATGGCACCGCACTGACAGATTTCATCAAAGAATGATGATCAAAGGACAGAAAACTAGTGACATTTATGGAAGAATGTCGCTTCAATACGGTGATAACGACAGGAGCCGAAGAAACGTTAATGAACCATGAAAGAACTCAAAAGAGGACCGGACTATTATTAATGTGCGCTATCGGTGGCCATCGCCGGTGCGTTGTTGATCCGTAAGAACCGAAGAATCTGTACGGATGAAATGTAAGTTTAAATGAGTATTAATCGTAGCATCTAGGAGTGCAATAACGTAAAATTTGAGATTTTCACGTCGGTCAGAATGACGATGTTCTTCAGGGCTCTAACGCCATGTAGACTCGCATGTAGATATAAACGTTTAGGAGGAAAACACTGTCTCCATATTTCAGGGCTGAATGCTTAAGATCAACCAAAAACTTATTGTGACGTAATGAGAAACTTGTGAACCAAAGGTATTTGTATGTACTGTGTAATTATACTGTTAAAACTCATAATAAAATTGCCTTTAACTTTTACTTGTCTTCATATATTTTCATTTGTACTTATGTATCTTGTTTACTTAGTCAAGACTGAGGTGTTACCTTCAGTTTGTGGCACTCTGTAATTGTACAAAGTGGAATGAAGATTACATCTGTAATTGCTACTTACGTTGCCACAATTAAACCAAAAAATCACATTGTGGCACTCTGTAATTGTACAAAGTGCTATGAAGATTACATCTGTAATAGTGGCAGTATAAATCTGCAATTCTGCCAACAATATCAGGCCATACAATTTACTTTATACAGAATGTGAAATCTCAACAACATAATGTTAGTTGCTAGCTTAGAATTTATGTTTATGATGTTACTTAATTTATAAATAATCATTAGTTCGCTCGATCATGTTTTTGTCCAATTAATCTGTACATCGCAGTTGAAAAAAATGACATCAATACAAGTTATACACAGGTCATGCTACTCTCAAACCCTATAATTAAATTACGCTTGAGAATAAATCTTATCATTAGCAAGGTATTTAGTGCAATTTATAGATCAGATCACGCGTCAGCCACTGTTATTAGGCGAAACGTACAAATACAAATAATCAGTCGTCATTTAAACTGACACCCCAACTCCTTAATTATATTTATAACAGAGATAACATACGATCTTTTTGAAATCTTAATCAATGCCGTAGATTCTAAAGCACAAGTTTATTTCTGTAAATTCAAAACCGTATTATTAAACCATGAAATATTCTACAAGGAAGTTATTCTAAATATAAATTCCAAGGCCCTCTATTTGAAACCACGCTATTTTCTCAACAACCAACGAAAGAAAAAATGAAAGAACAGATAATAACAATTAAAATTAACGGCTAAAACTTGTGATAATTTTTTTCTTAATGGTAGTAACAGTGAAAACTACATTTATGATATTGTAACGCAGTTATCTCTTTTTTGAATATGATGTTGATGTCTTTATGAAATCTACTACGAACAGCTTAAAGTGTTTAAGGTGTCAAAATAAACAAGAACGCATGTGCAAATAGTGTATTCAATATGGTCTCTACTTCTCCAAAACTTGTTTAACCACGTGTATAGAAATCATTAGTACACGCTTACGTCTCTACTTCTCCAAAACTTGTTTAACTACGTGCATAGAAATCATTAGTACACGCTTATTACATTTTAGTTTCGAAAGGAAAGAAGCTAATTTTTCTCGTAAACCTACCTTAATAATACAAAAATAGTATGTAACCATTAGAATATTGACGGAGATACGCAGAGGCATACATTATATCTAGAGCCTTGTATTGATTTTCAATCGAGATTCGAGGTCGATCTTTCTAGACAAATTGTGAAATACAGACAGGAAGCGGTAACTTGAAAGACTTAATAAAGTGGTCGTGTTGTGACAAAGTGACACATATAACAGTAAAGACCGACAACGGTTATACGGAAATAGCAAAATTAACACCAATGTATAAAGGGAAGAGCAGACACTTTGAGAATAGGGTGGAGAAGAAAATATTTGGACCTAAGAGACAGAGGAATGAAACAAACTAAAGATTTTGGAGCTTCGTAATTTCTACTCTTAAAAAATATCATTACGATAATCAAACCGGGAACGGTAATTAGTGAAACATGATAAGATCTGAAGAACAGTACAAACCTGTAATGAGTACACTTCAAGTGAAAATACCAAGGCATAGATGGGGCAGAGTATTAAAGAAACTCTTAAGGATAGAAGAATGGGGGTGGACTAGATTCAACTGACTCACGTCAGGGTCCACTGACGCGCTATTGTGAACACAACAACAAACCTTCCGATCCAATAAAGAGCAGATTTTTTGACCTAAGTAAAGATTATCAGTCTTTAAAAATGACCATATGAACAAAAATTACTCTTCTCCATGGCTTTAAGTATCACAAACAAGCGGTAATGTATCGCACATTTTTCATACTCCGTAATTCTTACACCAGTTCATCGGAACTGTAAGTACAAGGAGGACAACTTACACTAGGGGTTGAGCGTTAATGTTAACCGTGTTAGTCATATTAGCCCGGGTTATACTTTCAATGTTACGTAAGTAACATTCCACTAATTTATTTATAACATGGAGTCAGAATCGGGCAGGTCAGCGAGACGAGTAGTGTTACGATGAGAACAGTGGGATCTCGAATTAAAAAGAATGTCCACGGTTCGAAGCCTCTCTTGAAAATCTTAGAAATACTTAACTGTTAAAGAAATTTTCGGTTCTTTATGGAACCCAAATGTTTACTTCGGTGATAGCGAGGGCCCTCTACTGGACCCTGTGTTCAGACAGTCAAATAAAATCATCGCCTTAATGATGGACACAAAAGGCACTTCTAATACATCAGAAAACTACTATCAGACTATACGGCACAACATCCCAGAAGACAGTCAACTTAATCCTCGCCGCCGTGAGAACCTGACATCTCACCAATTTTCTTTTGTTTTATTTTTTATTCTCTTTAGTACTTTCACCGTATATTTTTTCACGATTTCGTTCGTTATTCCTTTCTTTCTTTATTTTTATCTTTTATTTATCTATATTTTATCTTACTTTAAATCCGCCATCCCAACAATTACTCCATTCACACACAGAAGAAGGCAATGGCAACCCACTTCTGGATCATCTGCCAAGAACGTATATGAACAGGTCCCAGTCCGAGAAAAGGATGGAAGGATCCTGTTCATATGGACCTGTCGTCAGACAGAACACCAAATAATAATAACAATATCTTACTTTAAATCTGCTTCGAAATTTCAACTTGATATTGTTCCTTTGCCTCTCCCTCACTTAATTTTTTCAAATCAAATCTTTCTGTGTCAAAATTTTGTTTAGTTCGTCTACTTACTGAAAGCCGCTCCCTCACTTTTGCTACCACCAGATAATGATCAGTGTCGCAATCTGCTCCTCTGAATGATCTCACATCAATTACATTTGTCTGCCTTCTCTTATCTACTAAAACATGATCTATTTGATTGTGTGTTCTGCCATCTGGGGAAGTCCAAGTGTATTTATGAACATCACGGTGTGGAAATTTTGTACTTTTTACAATTAAATCTTTTGACGTAGCGAAGGTTACTGCTCTAAGACCGTTATCATTACTAAGTGCATGGAGACTCTCGCTGCCTATTGTGGGTTTGAAGACATCCTCCCTCCCAATTTTTGCATTGAAATCTCCTAGCGGAATTTTCATGTGATACTTGCCAAATGTATCAAATACTGATTCCAATTCTTCATAAAAGCTATCCTTGATATCATCGCTTTTGTCTTCAGTTGGGGCATGAACATTAAGGACAATGATGTCGCACCAACGTCCTTCCAAAATTACGTAAGACAACCTGTCACTAACAAATTCTACTCTCTTAACTGCTGCCCTAATTCTGCTATGAACAAAAAAACCCGTCCCTAGCTGATGATTGTCATTCCCCTTTCCATAGAAAAATGTAAAATTGTCCACTGGGATCGTGCCCTCCCCCTCCCATCGCACTTCCTGCACTGCCACTAAGTCTAACTTATAATTCCCTAATTCCCTACCCACTGATTTCAGTGCCCCAGCCCTATAGAGGCTCCTAATGTTCCAGGTACCAAATCTCATGTCCTTTTTCAATTGCCGTGGTCGTGCCAAAGAGTCCGTCCTGATCCGAGGCTTGGTTGATTTTTTTCGTAACACATATTTTTTTTTAAAGGTGAAAGGTTGTTAGCCCTACACCCAACCCCCAACCTGGAGGACCAGGGTATCACTCTTAGTCTAGCGCATCTCCTTAGACCTGTCCGGCTTGGGTGACCCTACCATGAGCCGAAGCTCAGGCCGGCATAGCCCTAAGGGTCATTTGAGCACGCAAGCCTCCTCACCCGGCAGATTGCCTTCGACAAGGTGGTGATACCTTCGAGAAGGCACATACGCCCTCATAGTGCTTAATTATGTACTTTTCTTAATCTCTTCGTAATTTTATTTCTTAAGTAGTCCTACAAATAATATCTTCAGCACTGTCATCGAACACCTTCTACCTGTGTTCTTCACATATGGCATGAGACACCCACCGTTGCAATTGTGACTCGTAAAAACGCTTTCGCTATCCGTATTTTCGCATATCCGCATTTTTACTTTAGTATCATGAAGAACATCAATAACCTATCCGCGGCCACGATAGAAATTGCCGCGCCGGTCCACTGACTTCCTAGCACCGTTTCCCTGACTCCTTCACCATTTTGATTCCAGGGACTACAAATTAAAGGCTCTCATAGAGTGTCACTCTGAAAATCCACGGAAATGTTGTACGTTTCTCGTTTTAAGCGTTTTCGATATACGCGGCAATTCGTAGGAAAGCAACCCCGGCGTATAACGAGAGCTTTGTAGTTATATATTTAAATCCTTACGTTTTCGGTAAGACACGAGAGAATAAGGGATACTAAACTATAAGGTAGTAATTATTTTCCTGGTTTAATACATTATTCGTTTTCGTAAACGTAATTTGGTTTGTTACTATCGTTCACAAATTTTTCGAGTTTTCCACATTTTCGTAAGGTCTGCATTATGGTGATGAGATATTAAAAATTTCCAAGCACTATTCGCCAACATTCCTCACTGGAAGCGCATAAAGCCAGGTCTTCCAGATGAAAAAATTCTGTGCGCCGTACAGTCGTGATCGATAAATAATGTAAGTTCCCAGAAGGAGTCATCACACTTGTTGGAGTGCTGTGATTAAAATATTGCAGAAACAACGCCAAGAGCTTGCATAACACGCAGTCCTGGACATCAGTCAAGTTGACTTATTTGGTAGTGTTGCAAGTACAAAAGAACACTCCGGGCTAAAAACCAGTCCGGCTCCACTGCTTCAACGGACCTGGTTCAGTGTTGCCGAAGGCTGCCAGTTTTGATACAACTGTTTCTCAAGCTTCCTCAGTTCCTGGTTATGATTCATACTCAGTTATTTTGCAGGGATGTATCAACAGGTAATTTTATGTAGCGTCGAAACGCCATAGAATAGGTAACTAAGAATGTGATAGCAGAACCCGAAGTTTCAACATCACCAATATTAAAACACGCTTTTTCGCATTGTCGTGAGCTATTTCCATCATCCTCATAAACCATCATAAATTTATTCTCCCATCTCTTTCTCGGACTTCCTTGCTGTGTAGTATTCTAATTTTCTAAGTTAAGTGTCCAAAGCATTTTTCTGACATGTTTAATAAAAAAATTCACCCTAAAAGCAACTAGAAAAATGCCTTGAATATCCTCAATCCTCATGGCCCTGATGATGGAGACATTAAACATCCCTGAAACGTCGGCCACTTTCTATGATACTACACGACCCATCATCACAGAAGACGGTCATCTTCCGATTGACAAAGCTCTTTGGGGACTGATTTAATAGGCATATTTTCCCTTTGCTTAACGAACCTGTCCCAGTTTGTTCGGGCTTATTACATTTCCTTTCTGCAAATATTTACACAGTCGCTTCTTCCTCTGCGTAAGTTGCAGCTGACTGAGAAGTAAGCAAATAAATGTTCGAGCGATCTCAGATTTGCAGAGGGCGTGTCCAGTTACTCATCTCAGTTCTCTTCTCCGCATAACGCTGAGGGCAACTGTCAGACGGCCCCCCCCCCCTTACGTCATCCTTGTGTTTTTTCCGATACTTTCCTCAGACATAGCGCTATACTAATTCCCATTTATTTTATTTAAGTGTCTGCCGTTGGCTTAGTAAAATCCGTCTCACCAGTCTTGGTTTCTTTCGAAACCCATTAATTATTTCTTAAAAATCTTTACAGACAAAAAAAAAGAACTCATTGCCGATTTAGGCGATTGCCTAATTAACGAGCTAACTGGCCATCTCTCTACCTTGTTAACTACCTACGTGACAAACAAATCATCTACTGACTGATTAACGGACAAATCAGTAACTGTCTTGTAACTGAGTAACAGGGTAGCGCAGGTTAGCTTATTAATTATCGACATATTTTAAAATTCTGTCACAACAATTGCCTAATGATAGGAAAACCACGGATAATTTCTATCACAATGAAGTCCCGGTTTAAATAGGGCATAACTCTAAAATAAACAAAGTTATGGATTTGAAACGAAGAATACCATATTGGTGTAAAATTAAACTATGTATTTGTACTTTAGCCTTATATTTTTTATAAGCGCTCAATTTTACTGCCGCGATTGAATTTCAGATTTATAATTTCTTTGGGCCTAATAATGATTCGACTACAAAAGTGTTTTTTCTCTACTTTTTCGTTGCCTTATTCCTCCCAGGCAATGTACCCTCTTCATCAGACTGTCCTCAACTCTAGTTCTCCCTCAGAACAAAAGACCAAGTCCCGTATTGTCCCTGCACTTAAATATCACGTCATCAAAATACAGCGAGTGTAGATTAATCTTTACGGTTTCTTAACTTTAGCAACAGATTGGAGTGAGATCTGGGCTTCAAGCTATAGTCCCGCTCCTTCGTGAAATCGAACCCATGTCATCCAATAGACGGCGTCTCAGTATTCGCTAAGACATTCCGGTACTCATCTGGTAGGACTTTTTAAAGTTGTATATAATAAGAAAGCACGGCTTTGCCCCAACAGGTTCAGAAAAACAGAGACGAAATTACAAAGGGTATACATTGCGTCGCGTATGGCAACGGGTTGGTCACATTTACAAATACGTTTTGAAGCGACTACTTTAGATACAAGGAAGTCGTTAAAATGACTACGCCAAGAGCTTTTACTGGGCTGGAACAGAAGATCTACTTCACCGGCGGGAAAGAAAGGGATTGTGTAAACAGGGAAAGGCATGAAGTGGCAAAGAAAAAGTTCATAGCTTGAGAACCAATAAACAACTCGTTTGTAAATAAAGTGCACACAAAAGAAATAGAAAGCTTTACTTTTGAAGTGATGTGCAAAAATATTTACACTTGAACTGCGAAATTTTTACAAATATGGGCTGGATTTTAACTGGTTCACCAGTGGCAGGATCCTGTGAACTTCGGATTATATAATAGACGAAATTTCTTGAACTGCTAGGAGAAACACAGTTATATAACGCTGGCTCGCAATTTAGGTATGCTACAGGAAAATGTTTATTTTATCGTGAAAAGAAATTTACTTCTGTAACTTCATGCCGACCGAAAAAATATCCCCGAACAATTCTATTGTTACGATGAGCATGAATCTATCAAACGCCTCTGTAAATACTAAACGTATGTCTGATTTCAACAGCGGGTTCAGAGAATCAATTATTTCTCACTACGCGGAATTGCGATCCTCAGAGATGCACTGTTTGCTATTTGTTGCTCGTTAAGGACACTACCCGTTGTACGGCACTCGACCTCCATTTTTGTTTAAACACTTGGGTAAGTTTATTGCTAATAAAGACTTAAACGTAAAGAAGAGCAAACTAGAAAGATGAATGCAAGAAAACCATTACCTGAGCAATAAGCTATTAACGTCCGGGTAAAACACTATTGAGGACGGCCCACCATTTACAGATACGATGTACCGCTACTTGCTAACGTGTTCTTCGTTCACAAAGTGTGGACGAAGAAAGAAGCGAACTGAATGATTCAAGAAAGAATATGGAATAAAAAGGAAATAAAAGAGAAAGAAGAAAAGATGATAAGAGAAAAATATATCCTCGATCTCCCAAGTGTTGTACAATAGAAGTATCTAGATTAGAAAAACAATGGATCAGAGGCAGGGCAGTTAACGATTGATCTGATCATTATAATTAAAAATGAGTAAAACAAAGCAGCTGAACTCACCGTCCGGTAATGAAGAAACACATCTCGGCGTTTTGATGGACATTCCAACAAACTGCAACCAAACACAACCATCTGTTACAAACGACAACATCCTTGCACATAAAAGATAAAACAAGACGTTACAGTTTACACATGGTAACATAACTGCGATGATTTCTAGGGGAAAAAACTCCAAGTTCACAGACTTAAACATATCTATCTACTTGTTTCTCTTCAGGAACCATGCACTGCGTTCACACATTTTGAAAGACCCAGATCTTCAGTCGACCCTTTCAGTACATAAAATACGTGTAGTGTCCTTAAGCCTACGCAAAATGCCTAGAAGGTGTACGACAATTATCTCTTTACCGTTCGTTTCTTTCTTCCGTATCCATTGCATCTTTTATTCACGTCCTATTTATATCTAATTCTTCTTCTTCTCTATCTTTCAATATTCCTCTACTTCTTTTTATCCATCCAAGATTTCTGTTCTCTGTTTCTTAGATTGTTTCTGTGCTTATTTCTGTTTCCTCGTCTTCCTCCCGGTCTTCTTTAACCCCTTCATTTGCCTTTGAATATCTCTTTTAGCGTATAACCAACTATGAACGGTAATTATCACGTCAATATTCTAATAGTTGTGAATAAATAAAATCCAGAAATAATTTCACTAAGGTGTTAAAAATGTAACGCAAGTAAATTAAGTGACACATTAAGATAAAAGCTAATCAATGAAAATAAATATTTTTATTATTGAAAAATATAAACATCATTTCAAAGCGTTAGGAATTAAATTTAAGCAACATGCTCTGATACGGAGAAGAAATCGAGATCATTTACATTCACCAATCACTAATACAGAAATTGTGGTCTCTGGAGTTAAATTAATTTACAGAGTCAAGTCTTTCTACACCTTTTAGCTATTAGCACCGCCTTGCCGTCGAACGGTTTCCATACAATTAAATGTGTTGTGATCATGGCTGGAAGCCAGCCAATACGCCTCTTCCCCTAAACAAATTTCTAGACGTCCCGTGGTATCAGTATTGGTCACGGCCATCTTACAGATACAGGGCGGATCTGACTACAAGATACTCAAAGCTGTCACACAAGTAAACACTGAAACCGCTGAAGTTATTACAGCAGGGAAATTTGTAATTCTTATTAGACAGCTCAGTGAAGTTTATAGCTGAGTACTCTTAACAAAAGGCTAAGCATAAAATACGATATACAAATATTAAAAGCAATCGACAGCACATGCAGATGATCAGTACCTGTTAGATGAATCAAAGGATAAATTACAAAATACGATACAAGATTAAAAATAAAATCACAATCAAAATTAAATCTATTGGAAAGCACAACAACAACAACAACAACACCTGAGCAGCGCAATTTATGTTAGACAACAATATTTTTCAAAAATAAGTACAATTTAAATATCCATATTTTCGTTAAATTATCTCAGATCTCAGAAATTATACAGGCTTGGAAATATAATACGATCTTACAATAAAATTTATGACATTGAATATAAATTTCTGCAAACAAACTGGAACAAAAATAATAACACATTACATATAGTTAAATAATTTTTGAAATGTGGTGGTGAGGACTTGGTATTTAAGAACATGAAGACGGGAAGCAGCACAGATTAAACTTCTATGATCTTGACTGAACGTTATAAGACTAAATTACTAACGAAATACAGATATTAAAGAAAAAAACATTGTTGTTCCAGATATCATCAGTAAAACTGTGAAGACTACCAGAAGCAGACTTTGAAGGAAAATGTCGTGGCCGACTTTAAAAAATATCCCGGGATTCGCCTGGAAAAATTAAAAATACCATCACAAATCACAAAACAGTCTTGAATGCGTTCGAATTTTGAATGCGTTTTGCCAACTACGGTAGAGAATTGCCCATACAACAGCATACTCCCTAATTCTATTATTATTGTACCCCAATCTACGCTTAAGTTTTCCAGAATACTTCTTTAAAATGCTGCGTGTTCGCTGATTCGACTAGCCTACTCTTATTGATTAAGCCTATAACTAATCGTTTAACAACGCATTTCACCAACTTCATGGTACAGGTCCTTTCTCTCGCAAAGCTAATAGTCATTTCAGCCCGTTAATTTATTTATCTTTTTGTTTATAGAACGCAAATATCTACCACCGTATCCAATCCTAAACTAGCTGACTGCCGATGACAATCAAGGTTTTCACGGCGATGAGTATGAAGATGGATGTCTCCTGGGATTTAACACCGTCTAATCTGGTAGATACCGACCGACGATTCACGTATTCACATCCATTTTAATATTATCCTCCAATCTTCGTCCGGTTCTACCAAGTGGCTTGTTCATGTAAAGCTTGAACCCGTTGCAGTGGAGAACTAGAGCAGTCAGTGATCCTGGCGAAACTCTGGCGGTCTCAGTGCGCTCATTCGGCACCTGTCATCTGAAGTCAAGGAGAACCTGTCGGTCGGCTGAGAATCTGAGACACTGACCTGGCTTAAACCGGGCCGGGAACAAAAGTGAAAGCATCCTATCGCCATTCCGGGCCTCGTGAGGTGCACGAGTGCAGAACCCGGTCGGCGTCGCAGAAATTCATCCCTAAATCCAACCAAGGTAACATGTTGCTTTTAACGGTTTGTAAACCTGATTACTGGCCAATACGCCTTGATGCGTTACGTCTTAAAATTCTATATGTAATAAATATCAAATACCATAAAACGCAAAGAATGAAAAATAAAACAATATATGGGTTGGAAGACAAATGGAATGAAGACTTAAGAATGAATAACATGAAAACAATATATGGGTTGGAAGACAAATGAAATGAAGACTTAAGAATGAATAACATGGGTTAACAGTAGTCAAGGAATTGCTCTGGTATTATTTTGAGTGCTTTCGCTATAACATAATAAATTTCATATTATTCTAAAGACAATAATAGGAGTATAATGTCCTGATACTTTTATTTTTTATGTGCTATGGTTTCCGGATAAATAACAAAGCTTATGAAAGTCAAAAAGGCTTACATCAACAACACTTTTAAAACTTGGAGGTATAAAAGCTCATGCATGATTCTCTTCGAATTATACAACAATTGTCTCTTGAAAACTTAATTTCAACTCAAGGTGACTATATTGGTCGAAAAACGTAGTGACGTTTTAGACTCTAATTCGTGACCGTCACCTAAATCAGAAAAAATATCTCAGGGCCTCTAACTGTAGGTTACGTTTTGTAACGCAGTAAATTGATACACGATTCGTCTGAATGTGTATAATCATAAGTTCGTTCGTCCGCGTTGCTGCTGTTATCGATGGCAGAGAAATAACAGGCACAAATATTCTACAGCATTCAACAAAATACCGATGACATGAAAATCTGTAAATGTGTTTAATGAATCATTAGGGTGGACAGACTACCACATACGGAAGTCGTTGTACCGTAAGACTCTCGATATAAAATATTGTTTCAAAACATAAAGGAGAATGCGAGAGAACTGTCTAGAAAATTACAAAGAAAAGTACGAGAAAT
Organism: Zootermopsis nevadensis; assembly: GCF_000696155.1. The sequence goes on along the minus strand of NW_019060580.1, from coordinate 40,112 downwards.
CTGAATGATGATGTCCTGTGATCTGGCCCGAAGCTTAGGACCTAGGGTCGGCGCGGGTCTTGAACCTATATCGTATCAGTAGGAGACTAATCTCACTGTGAAGATTAAGGTCTTAATTTATGGGTGCTTCATACTGGGTGGCAAATGCACTTTTATAAGAAGGTAACACATTAGACCGCTGACCCGTCATGCACCTGTTAAACCTCAATTCGCTATAAATTACATGTCTTATTATGCATACCTGCATACACGTACAGACATTGTCATTCATAAGAATATGAATAACGTAATAACTCTGTGGTCTAAAATCCCTCCTCAGAAGCTTACAGTCGCACAACCGGTCGAGAAATTCTCTGTATTTCATAGAACCTGAAGGTTCATTACCGTGTTCGCAAAAGCTCAATACTAGACCCAGTTCTGAACCAACAAACTGTCACATAAAATTTAAAATCAATTTTAACAGTTTTTTTAAATATTTTTCCACATTTATCACCCATACATGCTACATGTCCCACTCATCTCATCTTTCTTACTTTTATAACCTTAATACCCATTCATCTACCTTACTTGGCTTCATGTGATTTGGCTTCAAGCCAATCGATAGTTCGATTAACACCAAGGTACTGTGCTGTGAAGTGTCGTCATTAATCAAGCATAGCAATTAATCGAACTGGTCGGCACTCCGTTTTACTGCCCAAATTTGGCGCAAACATGTTACTAAATAAAATAAACACATAATTGGGATGTCATGTCCAATCGTAAAAATAAAACAAAATAATACCGAAGACTGCTGTCTTCATATTCGCCGCTGCGAGAACCTTAAATCCTCCTTAATTAATATTATAATTTGTGAAGGGAAATTTGCCCCTATACCGAATTAAGTACCACGTAACAAGGATGTACGGGGAATTACAGGTAAAGCTCCACGCATCTTAGCTTCAGCAATAGATGTAAGTGAGCTCTGAGCCTCATGCTCGTCTACTATTTACCCAGGAAAGAATTTCAGAATCCATTGGATAAAGATGATCTGTTGGCCTCAAATCCTACTGCAGACTTAACAACTTAACAATTTAACAACTTTCTTAGTTTACATAGAATATGTAAACACAGTGAAAAGTAATCTTGACCACACGTATACCTTTTCTTATACTTCACACATAATGCAGAATATGGAAACTTGAATGCATTTGTAGTAAGGAACAGACTGCACTGTCGGGCTTAATCAAGATTTACATTTAAATTATACATGTGGCAGACCACTTATAGATAGCAATCGACTGACCGAACATCCCCAAAGTGACACGGTTCGTTAATCCTCATGGACTTTTCACTGCAGTAAATTATTGTCTGTTCTCAAAGGTTCGTAATTTTTTGTTTGAGATTGTAATAGAGATTTCTGTGTTACTGACATAGAACCGTGTCAAGCTGATGTGTACCGAACATCTGGATGGAATGTTTTCTGTGCACTAGACTGTGGTTTTACCCTTTCCATCCAACTTTTCTTAATAAATAAACCTTATTCAGTTAGTATGGCGAGATAACAAACTGTATGGAGCACAGTCAATGAGAAGCTAATGGCACATATAGCTGGCCACGAAATTCCCTGACTTTTATATACTCCAAAGGTTCATTACCTTCTTCACGAGAAATGACAACGGTCCCTATCCTGAAACAAATGAATCCTCTCCCTAGTGATGGAGGAAAAAAATCACCTCTGAAACGTCCTTCGATTTCTTTTAGAATAAGTGGCGTATTGTCCCAGAAGACTGCGATCTCTCGACAATTTGTAGTACGTCCGTACGAAATACAGACTTAATCGAAAACTACTTGTATGTTTCTAAGATAAAATCCGCGGACTGATAGTTGGGCATACACGACATTGCAACTCTCTCGACAATTTGTAGTACGTCCGTAGGAAATAGAGACTTAATCGAAAACTACTTGTAAGTTTCTAAGATAAAATCCGCGGACTGACAGTTGGGCATACACGACATTGCAATCATGCATTCATTTGATATACTAAGAGCAAGGAAATTATAAAAATAAAATTTCATTACAATTTTACAAATGTTTTCTTTCATTTAGAGTCGATGAGAAAGTATCATCATCATAATTACAGCATATTTGTTACCAAAATAAATTTCTAACCAAACAGAACATTTAAGAAAATTTTTATTTTTAAACGAGCAAATTTCTTTAATCGTTCTGTGGTACAAATGTAGCGTTATTAGAGTCCGAAACAGACCAATAAGACCTTCGAAGAATTAATTCGATTACGTTTATAGGCTTTCCAGTGCGACTTAAGTTTTTTTGTTTATTTAACAAGGATTTATCAATCGACTGAGTTACTATAGGAAACTAATTTATGAATTACGACGAATCTGAAAGGAGAAGGTAGTAAGCTATCTTAATAAACTGTCTCGTCACTTGACTACAGGAAATGATGAAAACCACAGAAAACAAGGCGTAGACCAGTTGACACATGTTGGCTCATGCGACATAAGTTGTTTTTATTAAGACGACTGTACATCTGTATGCTGCAACCTGAGTGCAGGGTCGAGCGTTGTGGAGCGGAGGAAGGTGGCCAGAACGGATTGACAATGACAGGCACAGCGTTGCCCAACACACAGGGCAGAAGGCGACCTGCGCCGAATAGCAATAGCACTACCGGACTGTCGTTCCTTGTGTGTACAGCGAACCCATTAATTAGCCAGACATGTGGTCGTGAGTGACAAGTACAGTAGCACAGTTTTCGGTTCATAACCGGCTTAAGCCCAAGAGTGTGACTGGCGCGCATTCTGGTGCAAGCAGGTTCTCTGCATGACTCACGGACAGGCTGCCAAACTTAATGAAAAAAAACAGGAAAAAGGAATATGAAATAAATAAGAAAGTCAGCGGGAAGAAAGAACTACAAGATAGAACACAAAAATAAGGAGAAAGAAAGGCGAAAGATGGAAAGGAAGACACGTAGAAAGAAGGAAAGAAAGAAAAAGAGAATGAAGGGTTAGAATGAAAGGAATGGAAATAAAAATAAGGGAAAGATAAAAGAAATATCGCGAAGAACGTGAGAGAATACAAAAGAAAACAAAATGAAGGAAAAACGAAATAGTAAAAAGACTATTCATACTCATAACCTATTTTACAGATGTGTCCTGGAATTTAGCATATTGCATCGACCATGATATTAAAGCACAATGGACACAAATCTGTTGATCCTAAACTAACCGCGCCACACGTAATAAAGCGCAAATGTGAAGTTGTCCCTAAGCCCCACACCATAAGACGTATGGGGAAGTGGAGATTTAGCCCTCACGCATTTGTAATCTCTCGGTTGAGGTGAGCGGTTAGCTTAACGCCCCAGACGCTTACCCTCAAGAAAATAATTGAATAAATATTTCAAATAAAATCTGTATGTCTTAACAATACCTAGAATTTGTTAAGGAAGAACTTTTTATGATGTAAGCAGTTTTAAGTCCAGCTAATGTAAAGTATACTTACAATGGCCGAAACAAAATTTACCCGATAACTTTTAACTTGAAGTCTCAGTACCCGTTTTCACGATTTATGGATGCAGCTAGTACACATACGGGCAAACACAAATTCCCAGTATGCGTATATCGTATGCGCTTTGTATAAAACATCTTTTACTAACAAAATAGAACTCTGGCTAGAAGACGCAGTCCTCCAGCCGAGACTGGAGTATTACTAACAAAATAGAACTCTGGCTAGAGACTGGAGTACTGATCTCCTAAATGGAAAAAAAAAGTGTCTTGATTGCTTAGTGCTAGCCCGTAACGAATTTTGGTACCGTCCGGTTCAGTACTACAGAGTCGTGTACATGGGATAAGACTTGCAGAAATTAATCAGCCATTTTATGAGTGACTATTGAAGTCACAGCGGGTGGGATTATGGGGCCACCCCAAATGCAAGTCACGCCTGGGCGTTGTGAAGACACGTGACTACGGTATTTAAAAACTACAAAGTACGTTCTATTTAGTTCATAGCCATGACGGCCAGTTTATCGCCCGATTGTGCAAAGTTAACTACTGGTAATTTGAAAAAAAGAGATCTGTGTGCTAATGACTGTGTGGATGTGTCTTTCTGTTGACTGTCTAGCTAATGGTCTTAAAATATACTCACCCACAACAGCTATTCCAATAGAGTAGAACTACAGTCATGTACCGCACAAGGTATTATAACGAATTAAGCGATCTTTATCCACCGATGTCGCTAGGTAACCATGTACAGTTTAACGCATAAATCGATCTGTTTGGTATTTACAAAACATATCAGAACGCATGGCGACGGAGGTAATCAACAGAACTCGATGTGGTGCCACATCCTTGCGTTCTTCACAATATAAAATCGATGAAAAAAATACTCAATGCTTATCGCGCTGAAGAAATTTCTGGCTAAGGTCCCACTACTGTTTACACTGTTAATGAAATTAATTAATATATACACTATACACAATAGTAACAAGTATTAAGAGTTCATTACAGATAAGATGGAATGCTTATTTTCTGAGACAACAAAGAGACTACAGGAGGGCAAAAGCTCAGGAAGAAAGTGTCCTAAGTTCGATTCCGGTTGAGGGAGTTTACAGTGGGTCAAAAACAAAGCATGACAGAAGAAGGCACCTATACCAAGGTTGTTTGCTTCGAAGAGGAGATTACAGGAACTAGGGTCACAAACTAGAAAACTGTCCTGGGTTCATGTGATGACGAGGAAGTTTTGTGTAAATCCAAAACTAAGCCCTACAAAAAAAAGGTACCAAGGCAAAATTTATTTGTTTTGGAGAGTAGATTACAGGAACTAGGGTCACAAACTAGAAAACTGTCCTGGGTTTGTGTATCGGTGAAGATTTTCGGTTTAGTGATAATTTTTCTGTAATATTCAAAGATATCTGACACTCGGGATGACATACGATGTCACGAACCGCGACACCGACAAAAGATGCCATATTTTCGCATGAATTCCCC
>NW_019060580.1:0-23216 GCF_000696155.1 Zootermopsis nevadensis | reverse complement strand
TCGAGGGTGATGGATGAATTTAATACCTGAGATAAGTGTACGGGTTTTTATACGCGCAGTCTTTAAACTTTCCGATCGCACCTCGTATAGACGTTTAATTGTAGCACATGAGGCGAAGTAAGACTTACTCGCTCAGTGTAAAATAATTCCAGTGATAGATTTGAAACATCAACACATTAGCCCTGTTACTAAACACTCTGAAATGCACGGCTTGTTGACGCCCTAGATAGGGGAGAACTATAATGTGTATGTCGCAATACATACAGGGTTGTAAATAAATGCCAGAGTATTTAAATTAATAGCTTATTCGATAGAGAAAGGCTAAAAATATATTTTGGATCCAGCGATAAATATTTGGTAACCTGTACAGATTTTATAACAGAAAGTGATGAATTACACAAAGTAGATACAATTTAATGTAAAAATTTTTAACAATCGTAATGAAGCATGACTGTAACTGCAGGCCACTTCATAAATATTTACTTCACTACTCGTTTCTATGTTGTGACGAATTATTAAAAATACAGATGTCGGGCTCTAGGAAACAGTACATTGAATGCGCAAGATGGAAATGAGAGAAAAAAGGTAACAAGCATACGAATTTTAACATAAATATGACGGTAATCCAAATTGAGGCTCCTCGTCATTTTCCTCAGTACTCCGGACGAATGCTGAATCAGTGCCTTAATTTAACTGATGACTGACATATTACACGTACTTTCCAATTCATAACGCATACTAATTCTATAATTTTACGCTGCGTAACATATGCAGTTGAACTGGTGTCGTGTAATAACGCAAGAAACTACGTTTTTGCTGCAGACGTGAAATACGCAGATTTTGATGGATATACTGGATTATAGTGGATCAGTGTGAGGCCTTGTAGAGCTACGTGCCCATCTGCCTGCAGCATAGCTGGATGAGTCATTATCGAGACTAGGAACACACACGAATAGAAGAGTTATAGCCTTGCAACTTAATACACGGAGCTGGAAACTGAAATGGTCGGTGCGTTGCAGACAGGCACACAGACGGCTGAATGATCAGGCGCACGGCACATGAATCAGTGGGAGAGACAGTAGTTACACTCCCTGGCAGACGAGACACGTGCTGAGTAGAAGGAAACAAAGAAGAAAGGAGGGGAATAAACTGAAAAGGAAAATAGAAGGAAGCAAGACAAAGGTAAAAACAGAAACAAAAATACAAAATGAACATGGAATAGAGAAGAAATAATAAAGGGAAGATAAAGAAAGGTGGAGAGAAAGAAAGAGTACAAAGCGAACAAAGAAAATGAAATAGATGCAGGAAAAAGCACGGCAAAGTAAAAAAGACTTCTCAACAGAAAAAAAAACAAATGAATCAGTTAATGAAGATGAATACGAAAACAGGAAGTAAACGAAGTGTATAAGATAAGAAAATGAATAAAATACACATTGAAAAAAAAACGTAAATTAAAATAAATAGAAACAAAAGGAAACAAATAGTGAGAAAGAAATTTTTATAAAGGTGAAGCCATTTCTGCTTCTGTTGTATGTAACCCTAAAAGACTTTCTTCTTTCTGCATTCGGCCTCAGCATCCCTGTGTTACAGTACTTTAACGTAGAAGACTGACTTCGTTTTCGAACGTGCAGTAGACCAACACGGAGTAAAAGAAAATACTTCGTTCAGAATTCATCGACCACCTTGTATCACCGTTAGACGGGAATGATTTGCGTCCAAGCCGCGATTGCAAAACAAAGCGATTACCGGCGAAGTCATCCCTTACGTAAGAGAAGTGGTGTGTATGTGTGTGTGAACCGGTCCAGGGCGCGGAATGCGACTACACCCACAGCGTGTTGTTTCGTAACCCACCGCGTCAACACTATGTCATCCAGCTACAGAGAGTGATATTGCATAAGGATACAACTAAATCAGTGCTACTTCTGAATTAAAGACCCCTTTCCCGATGACAAGAACAGTTTTGATTTTAAGATGAGAATACGTGGATATGAGATGACGTAACGGATGGAAAAATTACGTAATGACCTGCTCCACATTTTATACTTTCCACCACAAATCAAGGAGAATGAAGTGGGTGAGGCATGTAGAAAGCAAGGGAGAGATGGTAAGGTAAGGTAAGGTAAGGTAAGGTAAGGTAAGGTAAGGTAAGGTAAGGTAAGGTAAGGTAAGGTAAGGTAAGGTAAGGTAAGGTAAGGTAAGGTAAGGTAAGGTAAGGTAAGGTAAGGTAAGGTAAGGTAAGGTAAGGTAAGGTAAGGTAAGGTAAGGTAAGGTAAGGTAAGGTAAGGTAAGGTAAGGTAAGGTAAGGTAAGGTAAGGTAAGGTAAGGTAAGGTAAGGTAAGGTAAGGTAAGGTAAGGTAAGGTAAGGTAAGGTAAGGTAAGGTAAGGTAAGGTAAGGTAAGGTAAGGTAATGTAATGTAAGGTAAGGTAAGGTACGGTAAAGTAATGTAAGGTAAGGTAATGTAATGTAATGTAATGTTTTATAGGTAACAACAATGCCGAGTAAACACGACGTTCCCTAGGTAACCATTGTTACACTTTTTCGTTTCCCTTTTTCGTTCCACTTTTTTGCCGAATGACCCTTCCTCATAGATGTATTTACGTCAAAAATAATAAATTTTAAAGGAATATTCTGTGAAGATGTGGACTAGATTAGGATGAGGCAGGTTAGCACACAGTAACGAGATCTTGTTAACACTGAAATGAACATTTAAATTCCATAACAAACGAATACCTTGACCAACTTCACGACAAAATTTCGCAATAACTACTTTGCTCCACGGAATTACTTATTTATTGTAAAGTGTCTTATTCAGAACACTCTAATATGTTCCTATGTGAACTCGAAACCTAGTTTATATTCATCATAATTTACCGTGCAACTAGATAAAAATTACATCTAATGTAATGGCATGTTACTATTGCCCTCATCGTTTTAATAATAACCTTTAATCGATTACAAGATTCCATAAATTTGCAGTCCCAGTTCTAATAGAACCTTTCCAAAAAAAATCCAGATACAGCAAAGGAATTACAGGGCTTCTCAGTAGTTCAGTCTTAGCTGAAATGACACAGTGAATGGCAAAAGGAACTAGATAGCTTGAAGCCCTGAGGGACGTCTAGGCGAGATTTGCCCTAGTGGCTGCTTTAACCGGCTAATAATACTTATTAAATGACATGAACTACAGGAAAAAAAGGCAATGATTTTGTACAGAATTACACGTGAGGGCGTAATAGCAATACACGACAATTATCTTCAAATGACAGTCAAATTATCTTGATAATTCTACATCACTTTTCTTCACGTAAAGAATAATACAAAAATTAACCATAAATGGATCCTATAAATTACACCACTCTTATAATGGATTTACCAACTGGAAAAGTAGACTAATTATGGAATTTCCGATACACTTTTATCTCTAATTTTAAAATATCTCTAAGGATATTATTTTATTCACATAAATTCATTCATTAGCCATCTCGATTATACTAAGAAATAAACATTAATATATCAGATACAAATTACAACTCTATTGGGAGATGTCATTCTTCACATTAGTAACAGCTGTACACAGGTATATTTTTACCTACCCATCAAAACTGTCAAGAACTTCATCTTTAATATGATAAACATAATTACCTCTTGAGCATAAAACTACCCGTTAAATCCAATGTGTGGGATCAATTATACGTAGATTCTCTCTAGACGTTTTCTTAATCGGCAAGGCAGTGGTCATGCGTTTCCTATAAGAGCAACGACGTTATTACCTGAATATGAAGGCGTTGGGTCATAAAACATCTTCATTTTACTGAGATTTCAGGTTCTCATCCACAGATCTGGCCAAGTTTCTATCTCGTCCGACCTCCTCCTGCCTTTCCACCCTATTTTTTCCTCGCGACTCACTTATCGCCCTGATAAAGGTGGCTGTAAGCACCTCTCAAACGTCTGACAAATTCTACGAGAATACATAACATAAAATCCCACAGTTCTGCCATGTCCATCTACAACTTTTTCTTTCATCGTCCACATCATTATTCTAATTTGTACATCTACTTGTATTTTTAAGGAAACAGCGACTTTACGTGAACGTAGACAAAACAAATTTAAACATTTTTAATTTCACGTCCCCACTGTTGTTCGGATCCCTTATTAAGTTGCGTTTCTCCTGCATCATCGATCATCGCATCATTACTATAATCTTATAATCGTGGACAAAATTGAATCTCTCCCAATGCGCCATCATCTAAAATTACCAGTCGTGCAGAGACCACGATGGTCAATGACCACACAGAAGAGAATTGTAGAAGTTTAACAATGTAAAAGGTAGGCCGTTGCAGTGTTACAAGAAACGAGCACGATTCTTAACACGCAGAAAAACTGTGTTTATCTTGTGATAATATAAAGATGCTCTTTACCGAAGTAACTGAAACCGAACAAACGAGCGATGAAAATTACAACTACTGCTCACAGTGTGCATAAACTATTTTAAAAAATCTACAGTCATAAAAGTTGATTGCGTTTCTCGCATAATTTTCAAAATAACAGAATAGGTTAAGGCACTTGTTTAAACTGTAGCATTTATCCTCCCGAACACAAACGAGAAACATGAAAATAAAAATTACCCAAACTTTCTTTATGAATTTCATTGCAACTGCGGTGCGTAATACAAATGTCTGTTTTGGTCTTGTGGACCGTTACGCCATCTGGTCTTCTAGGTAGCTACAGTCCACGACTGTAATCTTGAGACTTGCGGGGTGAAGAAGTGGGGTGAAGGAGGAAGGGGGAAAGATCACCCCGCAAGTCTCAAGATTACAGTCGTGGACTGTACCAACGTTTCGAAGGAAAATCGACAATTATCATTCCTGACATTTGTAATTACGACAGCAATTCCACGTCAAAGAAACGACTTTTGCCAGTGACTGATTCAGTCACTGCAAAAGGTGTCCAACTGAAAATGTAGTCGTAGTTAGCCTCCGAGACGTCTCAAATATTTTAGATCCAAACAATGAACAATGCCCAAATTGTTTACATGAATAACTTCTGGTGTGTGGTGGATGGATTTTTAATTATATATCGGTTGTGATAATATAAAGATGCTCTTTACCGAAGTAACTGAAACCGAACAAAGATGCTCTTTACCGAAGTAACTGAATCGAAAAAACGAGCGATGAAAATTACAACTACTGCTCACAGTGTGCATAAACTATTTTAAAAAATCTACAGTCATAAAAGTTGATTGCGTTTCTCGCATAATTTTCAAAATAACAGAATAGGTTAAGGCACTTGTTTAAACTGTAGCATTTATCCTCCCGAACACAAACGAGAAACATGAAAATAAAAATTACCCAAACTTTCTTTATGAATTTCATTGCAACTGCGGTGCGTAATACAAATGTCTGTTTTGGTCTTGTGGACCGTTACGCCATCTGGTCTTCTAGGTAGCTACAGTCCACGACTGTAATCTTGAGACTTGCGGGGTGAAGAAGTGGGGTGAAGGAGGAAGGGGGAAAGATAGCGTCTGCCATTAACGCTACGGACTCCCTACATTCCTTGCAAGTCTCAAGATTACAGTCGTGGACTGTACCAACGTTTCGAAGGAAAATCGACAATTATCATTCCTTACATTTGTAATTACGACAGCAATTCCACGTCAAAGAAACGACTTTTGCCAGTGACTGATTTAGTCACTGCAAAAGGTGTCTAACTGAAAATGTAAACATAGTTAGCCTCCGAGACGTCTCACATATTTTAGATCCAAACAATGAACAATGCCCAAATTGTTTACATGAATAACTTCTGGTGTGTGGTGGATGGACTTTTAATTATAAATCGAAATAAAACAAGAATTATGAACCCAAGGTATTAAAAAGTTCATATGAAGAGATAATGTTTTCAATAAACTTGGTAGGCTCACAAGACAAGAAAGATAAACTACTTTGCAAGTGTGCATAATATTATGAACGGTTTTAAAGTTCCTATAGTAAGATACGGTATACGAAAGTAACCTGAACAATCACAATCCACACATCGCCGGTCCATCAGTCCGAGAACAAAATTTGTACGACGTAGATTTTCGAATTGAAAACCTGAAAACTTATAATCTCAAAATATCTTTAGAAGCATGTAAAAAAAAGAGTTCACAAAAAATTGAAATTCCGACGATGCAACTATGCAGCAGGAAAACGTAATACATTATTTTCTTTAAACATGAAGAAGCTAGAATAAAAATTCTGTTTTGTAAAAGAATTTCTATACATATCACAGTACACATTTCATTGAGATTACTCGGTTATGTTTCACAGTTCCTTACAGCCTATAACAAAAGACACTGATGTGACCTCCATTTATTTAATGACGTCTCCTCAACTACATTATATATAGTTACAAAAGGTAAAATGGTTGTGAATGAAGACAGCCAGTATCAAGACATTATCCCAGAATTTACTTGGAGGTACTGAGAAAAACAACAAAATTCCAAGTATTTCATCTCCAAGTCTAGATCCGAACAGAGTACATCTAGAACACAAAGAGAAAAGAGCTTACGACTCAACAGCTATTTTCGGTACACAAGACACTTCTTAAGTTTGTGTTGGGTCGGTTAGAACCTCGACTTTAACAAATATGTTTTTTCTGCAATTGAATATCCATGACAAGCTTCCTGTTGATAACCTGTCATTCTGGATGTGCTTCATCCAATGCTGTTTATTGTTACAGGAATAGCAGATGGTGTATGGATTTCTACACATGTACCACGTCTGGTATTGGCGTTTATGCCTGAATACGAACGCATAAAATCGACATAGTAACTGTAGGAATGGTAGCCTTTATTTCGTTCCACATCAATTGGTAACGGCATTCAAATGCAATAGCTGTACTCCACAGCATCACACATCCGACAGGTACAGTTCACGTCATAAAAACACCCCCTACAGAAGTTCCGATCATATCGCAAATTCAGCAATCAACCAAAACTTAAATTTTATATAATATGATTTCGTGTAATATAAGAGACAATATAAATGTACAGAAAAAAAAATTAGTATAAGTGTTGATATAAAGGAAAACAGTTGCACTTAAAAGATGTATATATGGCATAAAAAGTAGAATGTTATTAGAAGAACACGGTGCGATAAATATGTTGAAAAATCAAGGTACGAAATTCAATCTATAAAACTATTCTGATAATTAGAAATTGTAACGAATGCAATATTTAACGCATAATGAGACAATATAAATGTACAGAAAAAAAAATTAGTATAAGTGTTGATATAAAGGAAAACAGTTGCACTTAAAAGATGTATATATGGCATAAAAAGTAGAATGTTATTAGAAGAACATGGTGCGATAAATATGTTGAAAAATCAAGGTACGAATTCAATTTATAAAACTATTCTGAAGATTATAAATTGTAACAAATGCAATATTTAATGTATAACGAATAAACGCCAGGCATTGATCAATCTTTATTAGATTAAATTTCCTTACCCGACGAACGCGTGTCAGTTACAGAACCATGAATATTAACATATTATTAGTAAATTACCCGTCAAAAATAAACGTAAGGATTTAAAACAATGCTTAAAACACATCTTATTGAAAACTATAAAAAAGCAGCATATAAGAGTCTGAACCATTACTTATTTATTCTCGTATTAATTTCATCTTCTTGCGCAGACACTTGTAGATGTTAAGGTAGGACGTTAAAATAAATAATTAAATTAAAACGCAAAAGATTAATTAAAGAAAATCTGACTTAATGCAGTGCAAATAGTGATTTTAAAAATGGTCATCACTAGGTAACCAGAACTTGTCTGTTATATGTAGAGATTATTATGACGTTATGGCTGCCAGTATGAAGTGTAGTGATTTACATAAAACCCGTGCGTGGTATCTATAAACAAAGACACGACATTTATACTAGAGTCATATCCAGGTACATACAGATAAGTTAATCTGTAGTGTTACAATGTCGGGAATGCGTGTAAGGAGACAGACAGCGCTGACGAGGTCGCCTGATACCGTATTCTATGACAAGGTCCGTATTGTAGCTCCTTGCAGTTTGTGCCAATAGTTCAAGCGGATATAACATGACAGTACTGTTTAAAGGCCTGTTGTACACGACTTATTTATCTTACGACTGTCGCTAACTAACGCCAAGGAACAGAGTCCTTGTTGAGAAACAAACAGTCGCTCATCTGGTCAATAAATTTCCAGCCTTACAACGGCCCTGACCGTTCATTACCACGTTGACAAGATTCCGTCTGTAGCAATTATCCTGGAACGAGTAAATTTGGTTGACAACATTTAAAACTAGTTTTAATATTATACTTACTTCTACACCTAGGTCTCATAAGTGCTCCCTCCGTCTCAGGTTTTCCGACTCAAATACTGTATGCATTTCAACACCTCTTCTAAAACTGTAAGTAGAAAAATCCGTCTAACTAAATACTTGAGAGACAAAGTAAGTTAATAATTAAATATGTAGAGATTTAACCAAGTTAAAGTAAGTATTCCACGTTCAATGTAAACTCATTCCGTCACGGTACAAACGCAAACAGATTTACGAGGTTCTTCCTAGAAAACGACTCCTAACCTAATAATCGTAAATCGAAGAATTTTTTTCATACGTTCAATGTGCATTAACAGAAGATTTCCTGGAATAACATGAGACAACTACTATGTATATAAAAACGCTAACAGGAATTATTAATTAACACACGTAGTTAATTATAATGTCTACGTGCATAGACTCCCTCTTAAATAACAACTGCCACTGGTAACCTAAACCATTCACTAACATTGTTCTGTAATTTGAACCATTTTAAAACCGATGTTTTTCTGGGTTATGACGTCGTGTGTCCAATACCTACGTTTCGTAGAAATAAACAGTCTCCATCTTCAAGGATCGTCATCCTCACCGCCATGATAACCTCATACCTCAGTTTACTTAGTTTCCAAACCGTTTTACCATAACAATGGATGACCATTTTTGTTCCTTGGTGTATTTTAATAATGTAGCAACCATGTTAGAAAGTGTCACAGTCCTAGCAGTGCTCAATAAACAACGAAAATAAATTATTACTAAATGAGGGGAGATTCTTGATGTAATTTTTTAACTTCCCTCGTATAATTTAAGGGTTCTGGAATTAGGGTGTGACAAACAAAACTGTCGAAATGTACTAAAAACACACAAACAAAATAAGTTCTATCGACAATGCAATTGCCATAATTTTATGAACATCTTTAGAAAGAAAAATGAGCTATGAATGGGAGAAATCACACAAGTTATTATGTGTAAGTTAAGAAAATCAAAAAGCCTTCACATGAAGACGATTTTCTGGGAATATTATGAGAGAACACGAAGAGAAATATCGAAAAATTACAGGAAGAGAGACGAGAGAGAACTTCATTACAATCAAACAATTACTTTATTATCTAGAAATCTGGAGTGGTTTTCAAAAGTCGTAAATTGGTTATAAAGACGAGACTAAAAAAGGTTGATTTAGCTGAATTATATACAAAGAGAGAGAAGCCAGGAGCTTGTGCACGGACCGCAGACCACATGGGGCCCATTTCGATGTTTCATTTGGCCCGACTCGCCTCTCGGAGAATGTACATGATGTGCGGTAATAAATGTCTCATTTTAATACATTTTAAGGTTCAGATGAACGCCTATTAGTCACTTGTTTTCTGCTGTTTATACTATATTTAAATTAAACAGAGTGGCAATGTGTCTGAACGAAATTCATCTTTGTGTGTGTTTGTAGGAAACCAGAGGAATTAAAACAAATTTTAAGTTTAGGACTGAAATTAGTAAAATAAGGACAGTAGAAAAGGAATGTTCCTGAAATTTTGGCGCGGAAACCTCTTGGAAAAAATCCACATGTAAGACAGAAAAGAGATGGGAGAATAATATTAAGATAGATCATAAGAAGACAGATTGTGAGGATAAAAGTACATCACATGGCGTAACAAGTTCCTTAGTTTCTACGAGTACTATGTCCAAAAATAAATTATGGCTAATTTAATTACGTCACTATCCATACCAAATCTTTAAGAGATCATCATGCCTTGTACAATTTACATTTTAATTGCCCCTCGTGGCTTGCAACATGTTCAGACACCCAACGGCTATGTTAAGTTTCAAGAATACGAGGCCTAATATGCGACCTGTGACGATCATTACAATATCCAATATCAAGCATCGCCATAAGATAAGCTTCGACAACTTCAGCCGACAGAGTGCACTATCCACTATTATCGCCGTCAATCGAAACTTGTATGACTCTGCGAGAATATAACTAATGGACCACACACAAGGACGACAGACAGAAAGAAATCTTGCAATGCAATACACTGAACAGGACTTTGTTTCTTTTTTATTTCAGTTATCAGATGGTATCTTTTCTTATTTTTAATAAGCTTATATTTGTGTGTGCGTGTGTTTTCTTTTATTAAAATTTTCTTCGACAAGTTAAAAATTGTTGCATGAAGTACACAAAGTGAACAAACAATTAAATAAATCGTGTATGTCAGTTATACGCTTCTTCTCCGACGCACCTTAATGACATTAAATTAAATTTTATGATCAAAATTTATGGAAGGGAAAATTTAATTTTTATTCGAATCTGCTAGAAATAATTTATTCTAAAAGGGAGCTTTTGGCACTCCTCCAAACAAATGTAAGCAATGCTAAACACGCCAATAGCTATCTTCAGCTACATGAGCTATCTGAAGAAATTGTCAGAGAAAGAAATTTGAATTTTTCATCACACACATATTATAAATTATGACTGTATTTAGGAATAACGTTCTCACAACCACCATGTTGTCATTCTTTTCCATGCTCTAAGGTTACATTTTTATTATGTTTTACGTAAATTTGGCCAGACTGTTATCTTGTTCAAAAGTACATATATATTTCCCCTAATCTTTGGTTTTGATACAAACTTTCTTATTCTTGGAATAGTAAAGAAAATAAATTGGACATCTGCTGACTGGATACTGGATACAACCCATTCTTCAAATGCCTGAGCATTGCGGGTCCCAACTTTCTTCGTTGTCTTGATCTATAGATATTCGGTAGGACTCCTTGGACGAAGGATCGGCCCGTCACAAGGCCTCTACCTGTACACAGGACAGCACAACACAGAAAAACGCGGGCAAACATCCATGGCTTGAGTGGGATTCGAATCCACGGTCCCAGCGGCACAGGGCCCACGCCTCAGAACGCGCGGCCACTGTGGACCTATTTGCTGACTAGAGCCGGATAATTAACACAACTATAAATATAATTTAGTATGACAGCGTAGAAAATATTTAAGACATGATTTAATACGCGATTTTTTTATAACTTTCGTTGATAAAAGCACCAAGAACATTTCCTGTGGATGACACAGGCAATCAACATATTACCTACACACATAAATAAAATACTGAACTACTTCTTACAAATCTTATATCACAGCCTTAAAAATGTCTATGATTTATACAGATCGAAAGCAGTCCATTGTTTACGACAAACAATAGTGCTATAAAATTTATTACTGGCGAATGGGCTGATATCTCTCGATAAACGCTACTGTTGCATGTTCTGCAGAACTACTGGGAATCTGGCCCACAGTTTCATTTAATTTCCTTATACGAGAAACAAATAGCCACGGTGGTCTAGCGGTTAGAACGCTGGCCTTGTAATCCTGGGGTCTCGGGTTCGATTCCCGGCGGTGCCCGAATTTATAACTTGTGTTGGGCAAGGCCGTGGTCTAGGCAGCACGGAGTTTTCCTCCGTGGCATCCCAACGATTACTCCATTCACACACAGAAGAAGGCAATGGCAAACCACTTCTGGATCATCTGCCAAGAACGTATATGAACAGGTCCCAGTCCGAGAAAAGGATGGAAGGATCCTGTTCATATGGACCTGTCGTCAGACAGAACACTAAATAATAATATAATACGAGAAACACAGTCCATTATTTTATGTCTATTGCACAATCTTCAACGTAACTAATCGATGTTGTATCAGTTACCTAGGCCTCTAGACTAGAGAACACATGTAGACCTCGTAATGTTAGTTACACGTGTAGTACAATTTTCGTTAAACGTTTTTGACTGATTCGCAATGTCCTGTCATTTTTGCAACATTTTATTTATAAAATGCTATGTAAATTGTGTAATAACGGAACTGGTTAGTATATTGAAACCTTCATTTTTCGAAATTTTATAATTTTATTTTGGGCAATATAAACATTTTGAGTTCAATGATCCATTCCACGTGACTACCGTTATTTAACACATTTAATGAAATGCAAATTTTTCAAAAGATCCGGTACTAAGGCTACAGTCGTGTTCCTAATTTAAAGCACTCTCTTCGTTGCAGGTGGAACTGAGTTTCTAAATACTATTTAGATGAGCTCCGTGCTTCAAAAAACCTGAAATCTCACCAAGTATATTATATAAAACAGAGGAAATAGAATCATGATCTCTCTTAGAGAACCTCTTGGATGACCTAGCAGATAAGATGATAGTATTAAGATACACGATAAAACGATGTTATAAGGATGGGAGGTGGATAAAACTGATACAAGATCGTATTTAATTGTGGGCTTTGATACCAAAAAGTTAAAATTTCGGGTTTTATTAGAAGACGATCAGAAGAAGGATGAATAATGTCTAGACTGTGTATGAACTTCCATTTGCAATAATGTGGACATTTTATGGGGAGGTATCAACATCCCTACAAGTGTAGTTTTACTAATAGCCTATTACATCACAACTTATTTATCCACAAATTTCATTTAAATGTTAAATATTTTCCTCAGTATGCAATCATACATTTCTGACATCATTTCCTCCCCCAATGTGGTATAATAAGTCAAGATTTCTCGTTCATTTAAATTTATATAGCGGCGTGACACGATTGTGTCTAATTGAAGGTCTCGTAGTTTACGAGAGTATGTATTTATCTGCTTATCTTCATCATGAAGTTGCCCCTGTTATAATAATGCCTTCCACAGTAGCCTACTATACGCATGCGCATAAACGCGCAGTCCTGTAAAACTATCGCACAATCTGTAAAGGCCTTTCTGGTACTCATAATAGAAAGGAAAAGAAGTGTTTGACATTAATAAATATTGATAATACTAAGCCAACGATCCGGTAGTACAGTCATCATCAACGTAACTATAATAATAATAATAATCAAGTATGCTGTCTTCCAAACAATGGCTTTGGATTTGTAGGAAGTTAACATCAAGGTCAATTTTATATGCAAAATAGTAAACAAAAAACAAATACAAAGAATTGCACGCTGTATTACACTCTTGTTTTGCAAATACAGTACGGTGTTGAACTGTTTAGGAATCCGTGTTTATTTCCAGCACCGATATATAGGTCATTATTATTCTGATCTTATTATGCCTCTGAATATAATAGGAATTATTATCTCCTCCTCCTGCATTCCAAGGATAAGCTTACAAGTCTGTTCCGGCTTCAAGCCATCGTTTATATGGTCTGCTAAAATCTCTTTTTATTAGTGGAAGGTATTTTAAATTGATTTTGATAAAGGATATGGTCGTATTCTGGGACTTACACTCTGTAGACTAGTAGACATTGGCCGAAAAATCAGAGGAGCTTACAGCCTCCATCATCAGGGTGTGTCATCAGTCGCCACTCTGATGATGAAGGTAGTAAACTCCTCTGAAACGTCGGTCAATAGCCATGAGACTACACGATGCTACACACAAGAAGACAACCATCTTTATTGTAGTCACAGTCAGAACCTGAAATATCACCTAGATATTAACAGTTTTCATAGGTCATTCTGTCTAGATGTTCTGTCGACTTCTGTCCGTAAAATTTAACGTCTGCCATAACAAGCGTACGTAATTCTCTTCTGATTCCATCACTCGTCATCCTACCAGAACCAGAATTTTTTTTGATCCTTCTTTCGGAACTTAAGAATTTCATTTCAGAATTTAATTTCCTATTTTTTTAAAACACAACTTTCACTTCGACAGAGTAACGTGACGGTAGTAAACGTCAGTGTTCTACAAAATCTGTGTTTCCTTCCTTGGTTTGCGCTTTAGTATTAAAAGAGTTCGCATAGCTTGACTAACCCACTGACTGACTGACTGTTTGGCCGGCTGACTGAACTGCTGACTTATCCATTGTGTAACTAACTGGCTGGTGTCTGGCCGTTTTACCAATCGGCTGAATGACTCCCCGGTATTCGAACCCAAAGGATAAAAACATGTAACATAAAACCAGCTGTTGGGACATATTCTGAGAATGATCATTTCCCGACTACATTATCATAATGCCATCTTCATGCCAAAAGCCCGGGTGGACGACACACAAAACGTCTTACACCAAGCTTATTCCCAGACAGCTCGTAACGCAATCCTGTATTTAAAAATCGCGTGTTGCATGGCGGGAAATCAGTGACAGTAACTTAACACTGGTGACAAAACACTTCAAAATTAGCTGTCGGCTAACTGAAATATTTCATAAAAAACAGAATGATTGAGTAACCGCTGACATATAAAAAATATCGCACACCAACTTTGGGAGTTCGGCGTGGGACTAACTACTCACAGGAGAACAAAGGTATAAAATTAAAATAATAAATTAAATTAAATCCGTGGCGTAACAGCTCCAGAGAGCCAAAACCGACTAGCTTGACCGCTGGCCTCACGTCCACATGCCTAAGCAGAGGTGAACGATCATCCAACCAGATATAGGGCGACGTGTGGTCAGCACGACGAACCCCCAGCCATTGCTAGGATGATTAAATGAAGGTGACCGGAACACAGACGCACAGGGAAGTAAGAAATTTGAACTTTTTTTAAACTGATGGGAATATACCATTTGGGATAGACGAGAGGCTAATCATAAAATTAATCGAAGAGAAATACGTCATCAAGGGTACGATTATATGTAACTGGGTAAGAATATGTGCAATGGCGCGCTCTTGTGAACACGGCAATTAACCTTCGAGATCCATACATGGAGGGTAATTTCTTAAAAGCTGACGGAATATCAGCTTCTCAAGAAGTGATGTGTTCCGCGCAGTTCCTTAAAGCTATAAAATTAATCACACAGACATAAACCTACTTAATCAGCCAATCAATCGAATGTTCATAGAATAAGTTCAATCGATAGATGGACAAACACAAAAAGGTACACAGATGTATATACAAATGACAGAAAAAGTCAATTAGATGGGTGGTTATAAAATGTTCCGTGATCGCGTCATGAACGCACTTAGACCAGCAAACTCTGACATGCGAACAGAAGAAGCCGATGACAAACAAGTAGAGACTGTTACGTTGTTATGCAACAGACACGGTGAAAGGCGGATGATCACAGTGCAGCAGTCGCATGCAGGCGTACAGCCAGAAAAGTCACGTCCACAATAAGACTCATCATCCTGTTATCGGTACACGACCCCTGAGGACGAAGCACTCTTTTCGTATGCAACAGTTGAAAGACTGACGCCATGACAGCGTCACATACTTCATATGCGCAGACAACTTGATTACCCGGTAATGCATCACTGAACAATCTGTGCAGACGAGGAAGTGTGCCAAAGCAAGACTTGTCGTTTTTGTTGCCTGGAGCAAATGGACCATTCGAGATTCCGCCCACTACAGCCACTCCAGCTTCCAGAACCGTGTGGCTAGATGTCACCACTTACAAGGATATTTAATATTTCAGAGAAGTACAGAAGTTCTGTATGATATTCCGACAGCGCATCATTAAGATTTGTAAAATAAATAAGCAGTTTAAATATTTCTGAGCAGAGTTTATTTTAGGAAAAAGAAAGGCGAAGAATGGAACGCTGTCCTTAGTTTTGTCACATCGTACGTAAAGTTGGGAGAGTCACAAAACTTCCCTCGGACAATTCAGACCGATCCGCTCTGGTGTTCAGATATTATTAATGATATGACTTTATTAATATTAATATGTCTTGAACTGTAATCGCAAGAGGGAAAACGGGCGATTTAGATAAAAACTCGGGCATTTGCTGTTCTCAGTTATTATACTTTCAGCTGGGTAAGACAGAGACAAAGTCCAAAATCTGTTCAATGATTCTCTCAACCCCTTGAGAATATCTATCAAGGTTTGAGACATCCCGTACAAATTAAATAATAATAAATACAATTCTTTTATAGGTCTTTATTAGCAAATGCACATATAAAGTACGTTCAGTCAGTGTAATTCATTTTAGTTAATCAACAGCTTTTTAACTTAGAATTATTTTCGCAGTCTCGGGCCACAGAAACTTTTACACGGAACTATCTGGACCCGAATTAAACCGTAGGGCAACCATTACGCGATGTATTCACTTCACGCGTTAATACACAAACTGTAGACAAATGAACAGATGGCAAAATACATTGAAGAGCACAGCCAGATTTGGTTTGGAAATCTCTTGCGAAATGTAACTGGAAGACCGAGAAACGGATGGAACAATGAGATTAAGACGGATCTCAGCAGGATAGGTTGCGTGGATGCGAGATGCAAGAACTGGCTCAGTATCGTGCTTTGGTGTTGGTGGTGTTAAAACCTTCGGGCTCTACTGACATAGTGTCAGTTTAAATGTTTTGACAGATACAAATCATTACAGGAGTCTGCTGAGAGATTGCTATGTCACGACCAGCGTTCCAGTAGCCCTGTGTTACAGATGACAAATCGAATAAGTAGCTCATGGCCGGACGGGTAGGGCCAATACTTGAACTTTTTCCAGAACACGATTCCTCAGAGGGTCAACCGGGTGAACATGTCACATTCCCTGAATCGAAACCACACCGACGTTTCCAACTGGTTTATTGATGAAGACCTCGATAGCTATTTACGAGCCGGGACACACAACAACCATAATCAAGTAGTTTGCCTTTTAAAAACAGCCGTGTGATCGAAATGTGTGAGGTCCACGTAGATGGTCATTTACGCGATACAGCTATTGCCTCTTAAGGATGGTCCGGGAAGAAGGAAGTGCTTTGACTGCTAACAGTTTGCTGAGGAGAAAAGTCTACTTCAGCTAAACAAAGAAGAAATGAACCAATACACAAGGGACTTTTTAATTTATAAACTTCACCAATTATTATTACTATGGTAAACAAATCACGGGCTTTGTAGCCCGTATTGAAGAAATGCTTGTACATTTTTAATAGAACAATCTGAACATAATTAAGTCGCGACGGTACAATAAGATAAGATGCGTGAGGTTTTGCCTGCGTTATACTATGCTTCTTTTTTGGAGTGGTGCTTAAGAACAGGTGCAGTTTATCTTTTAAAGTACTCGTACATCTAAAGGGTCAGATAACAAGTATTGATAGCAACGCTAGACGTGCGAACGTTTTTTGTGAGTGGTATTTAAGGGATATTTACGGCAAAGCTTTGCATTGTGGTATAATGCGACAACTAATCGTTGCAGTGACTTACTTCGTATGAAGTATACTAACAAGGATTAATAAAAGTAGTACCATCCGAAACCAGGGTCATTTTTCATAGTTACATTCACTTTCAGATGCCTGCATTCCGCGTCTTACATGTTGCAACAAAACTTTGTATTCTGGCAGAATCTGTATACTTCATCCGCAAGGCCGCAGGCTTAGAAAGGAAAAACAATAGACTGACAATTATGGGCGTCATTATGTTGGGTATTGTAGGCCGACACTAAACGTAACTTCTTTTCGTTTTAATTTAATTAAGTCTGGGACAATTTCTCAAAAGAATGAATAGTTTACAAGTAAGCAGGGTTCTGCAAACGTCATATTTTCTTTAAATTCTGATGTCTGTCTTCTTCTTTATCACTTATTCCCACATCACGTACGTTTGTGTAAATTTGTGACAAATAGGGACTGTTGAACTAATGAAAAAAGACTTAGGTAGACAAAAGAACACACAGACGCTAATGAAGTCAATTAGAGACAATAAAATTTATAAAATGTTACATAAAGCGCTGTTATTCTGACTGGAGGTGTAATGTACAATTAGTAACATGTCCGGTCTGCCTGAGATGATCTAATGGAGGGAACACCTGGTCTGGTTGATCGCCTAAGGGCATCCGCGGTGCCTCAAGGTATTTCATGAAAGCGTAACCATGGATAAAATTGGAAGCCACGGGTACCGGTGTGAAGGGCGGAGGTTGTGAAAGTAAGTACAATAACTTTGGTCTCCGGGGGAGGAGCTATATCTGTCAACGAGAACCGTACTGAGGTAAGTGTAGCAAAATGGTTGAGGGAAGGTGCAAAGTTTAGATTCATAAAAACGTGACATCATGGGGAACCTCCCGCAGGGTACAACCACACCGAATCAGGCGAAACGTCACCTCCTGGTGTTGAACGCAAGCAGTCGTTCGTTGCATTTCGTAAGTTAATTTACTGAATAGTCGCTGCCACGAAAACTGGAGCCCCACATTATTTTTATCGCTAAGTCAGAAACCATTTTCTTAAGTCAATGTGCATCTGTGGCTATTGTTTATTTTTATCCAGATTTCTCGAGATCGCTCAATTTCAGAATTACTAAAACTTTTAATCCATTCTCTCTAAAATTTTGGTTTTTATGTTTCCATAACAATAAATTTTCATACTTTTAAGAGAGGGTCAAGACATATTACTTTTGTTATTGCATAATACCACAAAGAAAACCAAATTCTCAAACACAGCACTACGTCCTACGCTATGTGAGACAAAAATGACAGCCATCAAGTGATACCACAAAGAAATGTTTCGACCACAAAACAATGCAATGAAGCATCTCTTGGGTTAAGGCCGTTCAATAGCTCAGGTGATTAGTCACCGGCTTCTGTCTGCCGAGGTCCAGATCATTGCCCAGTTTAGCCCATTTTGAATTTGTAGTGAATAAAATGGCACTGGGACAAGTTTTTCTCCGAGACTTTCGGTTTTCCTTTGTCAATACCATTCCACAAGTGCTCGATAACTATTACTATATCGCATGAGGAATAGACACCATTCCACAAGTGCTCGATAACTATTGCTATATCGCGTGAGGAATAGATAAACGGCCTTTTAGAAACCTAATTCCACATAAACACGGCCACATCCCACACTAGCAGATAGACAGGACAAAATAGGACAAGACAGGATAAAATTCTGTTTGCAATAATCTGCTACTACAAGATATCCGCACGCCAATTATAATCATCGCAAGCGATGAAGAGACAATTTGAGAATCAGCATTCATAACACTGGAAGGGTTTTATTTCCACTTGGGAGGCCTAAGTTCTGAAGATTTAAATGTAAGACCCAGCAACAAATTCATATGATGACAGTTAAGATCCACTGGATACCAATACGACCTATATCAGCTGTGTGAATATCGATTCAAGAAAATACTACATACCACGAAGTTAAATTATAGATGCAAAAGGAATATTTTAATGAATACGAGATGTGAAATCTGTAGTGGTCAAAGGGTGTAATGTGGTCTGCCAAAGAAATGATTCTGACCGGAATATGGATAATAAGAATATTACTTAAAAGAGCTATGATAGTGGTAGCGCAGATATCGGCAGGGTCTCGCCTGCAATGGAAAATAAGTTCACGCTTCTTCTTGGCTGATCGATGAGCCAACATCAATCTTTGGCAAAACAAAATGGCGCCCATGTTTCTTCAAATGTTTCATTCTAAGTTACACGCGGAACTAAAAGGAAATGCAGATTAATAAATTTAAAAATTTACCGATGTATTTCTATGAATAATTTCCGTTATTACACATTGAAACTTCGTTAAATTTGCCAGATATAACCTTAAAGATTCGCATCATCGCAGTGTTCGAGTTTTTTTAACAAATAATGTTCATAAATATTTCACGAACAATTCATATGTATCTGCATAAAATATTTGCACAGAGTAATACCATGAAGACAAACGTAATAGAAGGCACCTGGCGGCCATACATTTAATTTATATAATATAGAAAAGGTACACCTCAAGAAATGTTCATGTCTTTCGAAGATCTATTGCCACATAAAATTGTATGACCATATGCCGATAATTTTAATAGTCAAGATACATGCGCTCCTAAGGGACAATAACATACAGTCGCTGTGCTCTTACTGCTGAAGCTAGTAAATTAAGAATGGTCTCTATTGACATGATATTCATAACGAGTTTAATAAAAATCAGACGATTACTTCAAAACTTATCAGATGAGAGTGACACACTTTTTACCGAACCTGTTTGTACGCACAATGATGCAATCTTTTGTAGGCGAGGGTGGCAACGAAGCGAAATGTTAAAATTACATATTTCAAAACAGCTCTGCAATTTGTTACGTGTTGCGAGAAACTGAGTTTCCTTCATCCCGTGGTCCACTTTTACTTAAAGCGCAGAACACATGAAGTGTTCTGCCTTCAAAAAACCTGAAATCTCACCAAGTATATTATATAAAACAGAGGAAATAGAATCATGATCTCTCTTAGAGAACCTCTTGGATGACCTAGCAGATAAGATGATAGTATTAAGATACACGATAAAACGATGTTATAAGGATGGGAGGTGGATAAAACTGATACAAGATCGTATTTAATTGTGGGCTTTGATACCAAAAAGTTAAAATTTCGGGTTTTATTAGAAGACGATCAGAAGAAGGATGAATAATGTCTAGACTGTGTATGAACTTCCATTTGCAATAATGTGGACATTTTATGGGGAGGTATCAACATCCCTACAAGTGTAGTTTTACTAATAGCCTATTACATCACAACTTATTTATCCACAAATTTCATTTAAATGTTAAATATTTTCCTCAGTATGCAATCATACATTTCTGACATCATTTCCTCCCCCAATGTGGTATAATAAGTCAAGATTTCTCGTTCATTTAAATTTATATAGCGGCGTGACACGATTGTGTCTAATTGAAGGTCTCGTAGTTTACGAGAGTATGTATTTATCTGCTTATCTTCATCATGAAGTTGCCCCTGTTATAATAATGCCTTCCACAGTAGCCTACTATACGCATGCGCATAAACGCGCAGTCCTGTAAAACTATCGCACAATCTGTAAAGGCCTTTCTGGTACTCATAATAGAAAGGAAAAGAAGTGTTTGACATTAATAAATATTGATAATACTAAGCCAACGATCCGGTAGTACAGTCATCATCAACGTAACTATAATAATAATAATAATCAAGTATGCTGTCTTCCAAACAATGGCTTTGGATTTGTAGGAAGTTAACATCAAGGTCAATTTTATATGCAAAATAGTAAACAAAAAACAAATACAAAGAATTGCACGCTGTATTACACTCTTGTTTTGCAAATACAGTACGGTGTTGAACTGTTTAGGAATCCGTGTTTATTTCCAGCACCGATATATAGGTCATTATTATTCTGATCTTATTATGCCTCTGAATATAATAGGAATTATTATCTCCTCCTCCTGCATTCCAAGGATAAGCTTACAAGTCTGTTCCGGCTTCAAGCCATCGTTTATATGGTCTGCTAAAATCTCTTTTTATTAGTGGAAGGTATTTTAAATTGATTTTGATAAAGGATATGGTCGTATTCTGGGACTTACACTCTGTAGACTAGTAGACATTGGCCGAAAAATCAGAGGAGCTTACAGCCTCCATCATCAGGGTGTGTCATCAGTCGCCACTCTGATGATGAAGGTAGTAAACTCCTCTGAAACGTCGGTCAATAGCCATGAGACTACACGATGCTACACACAAGAAGACAACCATCTTTATTGTAGTCACAGTCAGAACCTGAAATATCACCTAGATATTAACAGTTTTCATAGGTCATTCTGTCTAGATGTTCTGTCGACTTCTGTCCGTAAAATTTAACGTCTGCCATAACAAGCGTACGTAATTCTCTTCTGATTCCATCACTCGTCATCCTACCAGAACCAGAATTTTTTTTGATCCTTCTTTCGGAACTTAAGAATTTCATTTCAGAATTTAATTTCCTATTTTTTTAAAACACAACTTTCACTTCGACAGAGTAACGTGACGGTAGTAAACGTCAGTGTTCTACAAAATCTGTGTTTCCTTCCTTGGTTTGCGCTTTAGTATTAAAAGAGTTCGCATAGCTTGACTAACCCACTGACTGACTGACTGTTTGGCCGGCTGACTGAACTGCTGACTTATCCATTGTGTAACTAACTGGCTGGTGTCTGGCCGTTTTACCAATCGGCTGAATGACTCCCCGGTATTCGAACCCAAAGGATAAAAACATGTAACATAAAACCAGCTGTTGGGACATATTCTGAGAATGATCATTTCCCGACTACATTATCATAATGCCATCTTCATGCCAAAAGCCCGGGTGAACGACACACAAAACGTCTTACACCAAGCTTATTCCCAGACAGCTCGTAACGCAATCCTGTATTTAAAAATCGCGTGTTGCATGGCGGGAAATCAGTGACAGTAACTTAACACTGGTGACAAAACACTTCAAAATTAGCTGTCTGCTAACTGAAATATTTCATAAAAAACAGAATGATTGAGTAACCGCTGACATATAAAAAATATCGCACACCAACTTTGGGAGTTCGGCGTGGGACTAACTACTCACAGGAGAACAAAGGTATAAAATTAAAATAATAAATTAAATTAAATCCGTGGCGTAACAGCTCCAGAGAGCCAAAACCGACTAGCTTGACCGCTGGCCTCACGTCCACATGCCTAAGCAGAGGTGAACGATCATCCAACCAGATATAGGGCGACGTGTGGTCAGCACGACGAACCCCCAGCCATTGCTAGGATGATTAAATGAAGGTGACCGGAACACAGACGCACAGGGAAGTAAGAAACTTGAACTTTTTTTAAACTGATGGGGATATACCATTTGGGATAGACGAGAGGCTAATCATAAAATTAATCGAAGAGAAATACGTCATCAACGGTACGATTATATGTAACTGGGTAAGAAGAATGGCGCGCTCTTGTGAACACGGCAATTAACCTTCGAGATCCATACATGGAGGGTAATTTCTTAAAAGCTGACGGAATATCAGCTTCTCAAGAAGTGATGTGTTCCGCGCAGTTCCTTAAAGCTATAAAATTAATCACACAGACATAAACCTACTTAATCAGCCAATCAATCGAATGTTCAATCGATAGATGGACAAACACAAAAAGGTACACAGATGTATATACAAATGACAGAAAAAGTCAATTAGATGGGTGGTTATAAAATGTCCCGTGATAGACCAGCAAACTCTGACATGCGAAC
>NW_019060578.1:5065-17516 GCF_000696155.1 Zootermopsis nevadensis | reverse complement strand
TCAGTGTGCTGTACATTTTAGATATTTTTGTACAAGCAACATTATATTCATGTGTCCATATGTATACAACATAATATTATGTATTATTTGTTATTTTTTTAACGACTATCTCAGTAACGCAAATTATACCGATTCGAATGGCCGTGACAATTCACGTGTAATTAATTTCATTTTCTCTGTTGAGCGAAACGTTTAAGATATTGTAACTCTGCGGAACATAGTCCGTCTTCAGAATATAATAGTCGTTCAGCGAGTCACTCAATATTGCAGGTGGTAAAGAGGAGATAAGAATACGTCTTACATTTCCCTAAATTTACAATGTTGGTATTTCACCATTATTTCACTCATTAAGGGAACAATGTCCTACGATAAGGACATACAGCACGGTATTTCTACAGAAGAAGGAGGTCTAGTCATCTAGTCAAGAATTTATCAGCATTTTAAGAAATGAGAGACGGAGAGCAGCTTTTACAAGGGCACAAATATCGACCTTACAGATCTTTCTGAAAATGATTCTTCAGCGTTAGACAAGAGTATATATGCAGTATGACGCTGTATGGTCTTCGAAGTAGATACCAAAGTTTCGGCAGAATATACTCAGTCTACCTTGAGGATTAGAGGGCATTGCGTTCCTCCGAAAAGTTTGCATCTACGTAAAAGTTCATACGAAAAAGCATCTTTATTATATCCTACTTCATTGTTTTAAAGTGTTAGTCACTAGAAACTGCTACCATTCATCCCCTTCTTGTAGACCGTTTGAACTCAGCGCTCAAATCTGTTTTCCGCCGGTGGAATTTAAGATTTTCATGGCATAGTAAGGCTGTCTTCTGGGTTGTATTGCCGTTTAGCCCACTCGAAAATTACCAAAGTCATCGCCCTGATGATGGAGGCAACAAGAATCAAAGGAAAAGTTGGCATACTTCTACTAGACTACAAAGCTCTACAACCCAGCAGACAGTCATCTTCGGCTTCGGAAAACTTGCTATAATAAAATCTACATGTTCTGAACAAGTATATAGGCCTCCTTGTATAAATTATCAAGCGGTTTACGTGCTGACACTTGAGAGTCTCCGCCAGTTCATCCAATATCCCTCTCTGCTGCACCAACCAGAGTTTCAACAATATTGCAAATCTGAACACGAAAAAGTTGCACAAAATAAAAACATTTTGGTGTGACAATTACAAGTTATCCACGCTTAAGTAACACCTTCACATCTGCGGTTGTACCTTTATAACAATGTTTAGTCGCAGACACGAGTGAGTCCCTACTTACAGTGTCCGTGGGTCAGAGACGGATAATGCTAGACAGTGAAGGTAAATATGCGACTGGATCAAAACATAACCAGTCGTAGTGTGTTAAAAATAGAAATATATACCCTACGAAGTAGGTTCATTCGTACTTTTTCATTGTTGTAGCTGTTCCTGGAATCAACTCAACAAACACAATATTTTAAATATGAAGTCACGTGGGCTCACTTCAGTGTTGTTCCTCTTGCGTGTGTCTGCAATATCTGAGAGCTATCCCGATGAACAGAATTAAGTAGATTTCTCATCATGGAATCGTGTACCTATGTTTAGGAACCATTCATGGCAAACTCTTGCTATCATTCAAGCAAAGACCTGCTATTTTGCTTTGTTTTTGGCGAAGTACAACTGCGTATTATCGCCTTGAAAACCAGATTCAGAAGCATGCTAAATCATGGAGTGTAAATGAGGAGTTCGAGTTCCTACGACCACATTACAAGAAATAACAACTCAATGTCATGGTTTCACAGTAAAGATAATAAAGGAGAAACATTCATCCATGGTTCTAAATAATTACCTTTGTGTAATGCGATGTTGAAAAATTGCAACCAGCTCAAAGACCATTCCGGGAAGAGCCAATGTTCAGACATTAATCAGTAGTCGAAAGGGACCTTTACATTTCAGCAATGAATGAATTCCTTCATATCCTCATTCAGCATCCCGTTTATTCCATCGCTTTATCACCCATAAAAGTTCGCCTTCTTACACCTCTTCTCTATCAGCCACTTTGAAACACCGAATAGTTTGCATTAACATTTTCGTGTGTAAGAGGGAATGAGAAGTAATAGACATTTTGCACTTGTAAAAAATTATGTACCGTATAATGAAGCGTTGTTTAATAATTCTTTACTTGTGTAAATACATCACAGTCTTTCAGCAATTAACGGAATACGTGATGATAAATACTGCATTAACAGTCGGTAGTAGATCAAGAGTTGCCCCATTAACGGCTCTAGGCATAGCGGAAAATAAAAGTCTCAATGACGCTTTAAACCAGTACATGGTCGAAGGTCGAGTATCTTTTTGCAAAATAGCGGGAGCAATGTAATTCTGCTCTTGCACATCCGATCAATGCGAGATAAGTCAGTTCTCTTACTGCTTTTAAGGAGGAAAAACTAAAACATATTTTACGAAATTCTGTCAACAGAGTTTAAAAACTCTTGGTACTATTGTTTTCAAAACCTGGTCGTATATCGATTACAATAAACACGAAAACAAAATTTTTTCCATCACATTGAAGAAAGCCTTAAATTCACTCCAAAATTATTGCAGCCTTGAAAACACAGTGTGCCTCCTTTCAAATTTCTCTGGAAAATCGATTTCAAAGTTTAAGTGTATATAAGATGTCAAAATATCGTCTTTAATAAACTCAGTGTTAATATCCAATAATAAGACAGATATTCAAGTACATGACACTCGCTCTCTTCAAGTTTTTATCAAACTTACTTCTATTTTTGTACTTCTATTTCACTCGAAACTTCAACTTCTGGAAGAATGTCTGTGTCCCTTTCAAAAAACCCCTACCGTTTGAAGGAAAATGTAGGAAAGACTCTTGAAAGAATATACAGCGAACAAAGTGACAAGCCGTTTGTGGGCATCTTCGCGTTCGTTCAGCCGATTTTGGTGATTCATGACTTGGACTTGGTGAAGAAAGTTCTGGTAAAGAGTGAGCAGTACTTCGTTGACCGATCTATCGCTATTGACGAAAACCTAGACCCCTTGTTTGGAAAGAACATGTTTGTGATAAAAGGGCAACGCTGGCGTCGAGTCAGAGTATACCTGTCTCCGGTATTTACATCGGCAAAGATGAAGATGATGTTCTATCTTGTGGAACTCTGTGGCAAAGACCTATTGAAGTACCTGGAAATGGTCACAGCTGACGGTCAGTATTTGGAACACACAGTGTATAAACGTTAATCACATGATTACATTTCACATTATGTCTCTACGATATCTGTTAGAATATTCAAAATAACAAACATGCTCCAGAACTAAACACCTTAATAAAGTAAAATTTTGTCACCAAATGCAAACTTAAATTGAAGATATACGTTTTTCGCATATATCCCCGTGAAGAAAATAATTTCCTAAATATTTTAGAATGATTTACAAATTTCAGGAAAGTGTAAGTCGTTTTGTACTCGCCGTACAGCCTGAACATCGGGCACACCTTGCTTTATGTAAAATTTTATATTGGAGCCTCATTCGCTATGGATAAATGAACAGGAACAAGATGATGACCAGTGGCTAATATTAAGAAGCTATTATAATATTTTAAAACACAAAGTGTTTAATCAGAATTATGCAACTACAGCTATAGAAAATCATTTTGATGAATAAAATGGTCAGAGACAAATTTCAACCCCTATTGTCAAAATAAATTAGTCTAGGACGGTTTAAATTACCGTAATGGCTCTGGGGCCCACCCAGCCTCCTCTACAATGGGTACCGGGGTCCTTTCCCGGGGGTAAAGCCAGCCGGGGCGTGATGCTGACCACTCACCCCCATCTAGTGCCGTGGTCAAGGAAGAGAGGAGCCATACCTCCTCTCCCCCCAAACGCCTACATGGCGTATGGTGGGACAAACTTTACTTTACTTACGTAATTGGATATTATATTATCTGAAACGCTGACGCATGTTGCAGATACTTAAGCTAGGAGAGATTATAGAATCAAAATAATACCAAAAATAAATATTTGCAATTCCATATTCTTTATCAATGGTCTTTTAACATCTATGAGAGGGAGAAGAATGAAGTTTTACAAAATGATTTTCTGGAGTCTATGATCGAAATGAGAAATAAATGGGAAAATAGCGTCCAAGAAGACAACATACCATCAAAGAGTGAAGGGAAAAATTAAAACATCGGGAAGTTCAGAGCATTCCATTATATGACATGGATAATGCCAAACGAAAGCAAGAAATTTAACATCTAAACTGTACGAGTAACATTTTATAATTAAATCGGGAAAAATAGCTAGGCCAGTACAAAACGTGAATATAGGTGAAGTCTTAGTATAGCCCCGCTACACGAGCGCCAGTATTAATGTCGTGCTTTCATTTAACCTAAATATTCTGCTTTAGTTTCGTAACTCGTAGCGATGAGGCGTCCTCGGTGTCCCTGAGTGCAAAAATGCTGAGTCTATGGGCCAAAGATACAAACAGACTACGAAAGAGTATCCATGACAATTAATAGCATTTCGGCATTTTCTTTGAAAGCCACTGGAATGCGTCTTTAGCTCACCTTGAGTCCGTCGGAGAAAGTCGCCGGAGCTCATATGTGTGTGAAGGCACCAGACATATTGATATTCACTGACAGACTTACGATTCGAAGGTTATTAGAATGCGTCACATCCTATATATGTTAATTATTCGAAACACTTTACTTACGAGGTTTACAACAGTGATGCTACTCGAATAGCATGTCCGATAATAAATTTCCAGTATCTAGCCTTCATTTCGTCCTTCTTTGAGTTAGATGTTGGTGGTTTGTTTATCTGAGTATTGTGATAACAATGACCAGAAAGGAGATTGGTGGTAAATTTGGTATTAGCATTGTTTTAACCAGCGGGCATAATTTTTACTGTCCATTTCATTGTGATAATCTCCGGTTTTCTGCCTAGATTTATATATAAGAAGTGCGTTTGAAATAAAACCTGCTCTTCTGAGGGTTGAATAACTTCTTCAAAATCAATGCTCTCTTTGATCTTTAAAGTAATTTGACAATTGTTGGAACAGTTTCCTCTTGTGCACAGGAATTATGGATTGTGCACCGAACAACACGTTTATCAGAGTCGTCTATTTTTGTTATTTGCTGAGGGACGTCGTGCTTCTTGCCAGGAGTTCCAAATGAAGTGCCTTGTTCCTCCTGTTCTTCTAGCTCTTTCAGAATCTCGGCTCTGACTGCGTAATGTTTTGGAACCTAACTTGGAACGAACAGGTGGCTTGTTAACACAGCACAGTCGCAAGACAACCATATCAGCCTTCCACAATGCTGCAATGACGCAGACTGTACTGACCGACGGAAACAAGTGGCAATCTTAATGGCTTACTTTCCTCACCCCTCTGCTTCTTGTCACCATTGAGTGGTCAACATGCAGTGCTCTTCCTAAAAGGTCAGCGGCCATAAACGCTGAACAGATCTTTATGACAGCTCGCCAGTCATCCAGCACAACGTCTTCTTTCGTAATGCTCACATCTGGCGCTTTTCTTTTGCATGCGCCACGGGAAATGTTAGTCTTTACAGTGACTAAGGAGGCGTTTAATTTATTGTGTTGTCAAATATCGCGTTTTCAGCTCGTGTATTACACAATTCTGTTACAACGTTTATTAGAGAGTATAGACCACTTAGTTTGATGGGAATAACGCAGGAACTAAGAAGTAAGTGAATTCATACCATGCAACGTTATATACAGACAAGCTTGAGGTTTGATGATTCTTTGAAGACGTCTTAACATACATATGGTGCATATTGGAAACACAAATTCCTTCTAGTTATTCAAACATGATGATACTAGAACTTTATATTCCTTACAGTATTACGTATAAACAGTAATACACAATCAGTATTTAGTGGTAATGGGCTCTGAATGTAAAAAGCGACATATTAGTTCCCGATTACATTACACACCTTTAAATTCAAGTATATAGATGTATACGTTCTGGAGAATCTTGCTGTCTCTATCTTCAAAGCTCACTTCGACTGCAGGCGCCTATTGTCGTTAGTGGGAAAGTCATGTATCAGTTGTATCAGAACTCAGGAAATTCCAGTGGAATACTTTATGTAACTGAATCAAAATAACGTAATTAATAATAATAATAATCAACTACTGCCTGATAATATAAATAACTTCTTGATTTTGCAGTGAGGGATTAACATGATGAAGACGCGCAAGTTATCGTTAGATGAAGACATCTTAGGCGTTTATTAAAACAGCATTTGTTTTAGGGTTGATCTGAAGTGCAGTGTAAATGTAAAAATCACATAAATTTTCGAGAATACCATCGCTGTAAAAGAGTAATAAGATGGCGACTGAAAAATAAAGATAACTTTCAAGATAGCTACATTATTAATGATGTTAGCACATGGTTTCTTGTGATTCTCTTCTGTGGGAAGAAGGCAGACATGTGGTGGTTCAGTACAAGTGCTGGTGAGGATAATTAAATCTATGAAACAGAAAGAAAAATGAGGATATTGCATAATGATCAATCAACTTCTACTAAGATGACTGTCTTCTCGATTGATGTGCAATGTAGTCTGCTGTTTCAGAGGTC
This sequence comes from Zootermopsis nevadensis, assembly GCF_000696155.1. The sequence continues at coordinate 10,937 of NW_019060578.1, read as the reverse complement.
CTTGCTGTCTGCGATCGCCCTGATCAAGGTAAACCTCTACCAGAATACACGGTGCATCAACCCAGAAGACAGCCATTTTCATGTAGAATCGTCTCTGTGTAGAATTTCAAGACCGAACTATATGACTCTATATGCCGACATTTCCTAAGAACATGCTGCATTCATCCTCACCGTCGTGAAACCCACAGATCTCATCCACAATAATAATTCTAATTTTTTCAAAGTCTGTGTTTGCCTGTTTCTGTAAATGCATGTGTGAATGGCAAGAGTCTGTTTCCATTTACCATATATTATTTAACCCTGAGCTCTTGACCGCAGATTAATTTCCTTAAAGTCAAACGATGACCTTGCATCTTACGAGAGAATAAAAAGGTTTCTGGTGTGTGTGGCCTCGATTTAACACGAACCATAACCCTGGTTTTATTACACCCTCCGGTCGTCGAAATCACAGAGAAAAAAATTCAGGCTAAAAGTTTATATAAACATCCGAGCACTGACTAGAGAATATGTAAACACCTTTGAGTATAGAAAAATTTCCTCCCCTGTCATAAGCAGAACCTTTAATTCACGCTTAGAAGTAAATTGAGAAATATTCTGCAACCGCCTTTTCGCACACGATTCTTCTTCTTACTTTGGTCGCAACAGGATCAAACCCAGTAGCGTGCCTGGTTTGCGTGCGGTTTCAGCTTAAGATATAAATTTCGGGATCTGGAAAGATCCAGAGGGATAATTGGTGCAGGTATTGTAGGAGAGCAAGTGTCTCCGAATCACAAGGGATGTAGGGGACTGTGATGGTTGGTGCGGCATTCGCGCCAAGGATGTGAAATCTCTGTGGTTGAGCAACTGAATAAGACACCGAAGGTACCTTGGAGATGTCACCTTTTATTGAGCCTCGAGACACACTGTTGTACTGCCAATTACTTTGATCGGAAGGCAGCGGGATGATTCGGCTGTTGTATTTGTACTTGAAAATTGAAGGCGAAGGAGAAACTGTCCGCTTGACTTGAAGAAGAAGAATGTTTTTGATAGCCCGCACCAACGCAATCCCGCTATGAATATTCCCGCAACGTAACTGTTCTTAAATTTTGAATTAAATACGACGATCCGATTAATTCCCCAAAAAGTCACCTCATGACGTCGGAAACGCGCCGAAAAGCCACATTCGAATTTCATTGGTTCCAGTCCCAGTGAAGCAACAGTTGTCTGGTAACCGTCATTCCATATCTGGAAGGGCTTAAGTTTCGCCTCGTGAACAACTTTTACGAGTGAGAAAGGTTTATTAAAGTCGAGAATCGAACCACGTACCGTCGTAGTTTATGCCAGTATCAGACCTACGTATTCGCAGTTAAGTGATGCAGAGGTTGTGATAGCGTATAAGAAACGAGTATAAATTGTGTAGAGAAAAAATAATCCAGAAGCTTCACATGAAGTAACGCTGATCATCTGCTAGTCATACTAATCAGGGATTTCGCCTGTCAGTGTGGATTTTTGATTTCATTGGTGTCACATCACACATAACTGATGCATGGCTGTGACAGCTGATCCCCCATGTAGCTTCAGCCACTCTGAAGCTCTGCGCGAGCGTAAGCGTCATAATGGCTCTCTAATAACGCTTAATTGGAGCTGCCTAACGATGTATTTTTTCTGATCGCTTCTGCTGCATTTCAGTGTGTGGGGTACCTCTGAACCACAAACGTAGGACAGGAGATATTTTATTCTTTGTTCTTCAAACTGTTATCCGGGCAAATACATTTAACACGAGCACTACAGCCCTGCAGCATCGCCTCACAAATAAAGTCGTTCGACTTTTTCCTGGTCACGTTTGTCAGAAAAGCAAGTCAGTATGCTAGAATATTTTCAGGAACAGATTACACATTTAAATTTTCTTCCGAAAGCCTAATATAAGAGAAAGTGAAATATATTGGATCGTAACCTACAAGAAGCAACCAATATTACAGAAGACACCGCCTCCTTAGTCCACTGTAAAGACTGACATTTCCCGTGGAGCAGGTAAAAAGAAAAGCATCAGATGTGGGCATTACCAAAGAAGACGATGTGCTGTTCAGGGATTATAGCCGCTGACCTTATAGGGAGAGCACTGTATATTGACCACTCAATGGTGACAAGAAGCAGAGGGGTGAGGAAAGTAAGCCATTAAGATTGCCACTTGTTTCTGTCGGTCAGTACAGTCTGTGGCATTGCAGCTTTGATGAAGGCTGATATTGTTGTCTTGCGACTGAGCTGCGTTAACATGCCACCTGTTCGTTCCAAGTTAGGTTCCAAAACATTAAGCAGTCAGAGCCGAGAAATTGTTATGAACGCCGGCAATGTTACGAAAAGAAAGGCAAGAGGTATAAATAAAGTGACTTCGCCAGTTTACTTTAAAGAAATACAGAAAGTGCAGAAAAGAGTGTTAGAAGCTACTGGAGTGTTAGAAAGGACAATTAGAAGGATTCTGAAAGAGCTAGAAGAACAGGAGGAACAAGGCACTTCATTTGGAACGCCTGGCAAGAAGCACGACGTCCCTAAGCAAATAACAAAAATAGACGACTCTGATAAACGTGTTGTTCGGTGCACAATCCATAATTCCTATGCACAAGAGGAAACTGTTCCAACAATTGTCAAATTACTTTAAAGATCAAAGAGAGCATTGATTTTGAAGAAGTTATTCAACCATCAGAAGAGCAGGCTTTATTTCAATCGGAATTCTCAATTATCAATCTATGCAGAAAACCGGAGATTATCACAAAGAAATGGACAATAAAAATTATGCCCCTCTGGTTAAAAACAATGCTAATACCAAATTTACCACCAATCTCCTTTCTGGTCATTGATAACGCCTCGTATCACAATACCTAGATAAACAAAGCACCAACATCTAACGAAATGAAAGCCTGGTTACTGGAAAGAAACATCCCATTTTGTGACATGTTGGAAGCTCAACTGCATGATTTAATCAAATTATAGAAGCCAAGGCACAAATGTTATGTGATTGATCAGATTCTGGCAGACAAAGGGCATACTGTGCTGAGACTTACGCCCTACCATCCTGATTATAACCCCCATTGAACTTATTTTGACAAATGTAAATCAATGGGTTGCAAGTAAGAACACGACACTCAAAATAAAGGACGTCGAGAATCTGTGTCGCTAGAGATTCAAAGAAATTGGGCAAGAGGAATTGTAGAATGTAAGTCAGCATGTGGAGAAACTAGAACAAATTTATTATGAGCAAGAAGACATAAATCGAAGACGTTATTGAAAGCATTACAATTGTAGATAATGGAGGAAACAGCAGCGGCAGCAGTGATGAAGCGGGTGATATGTCAGAAAACGAAGGTCTCTCAGGAGTGGAAGAATTTGAAGAGGACTAAAGAGTTGTAAAGAAGATAAAATTATGTAGTACTTTCTGCAGTGTTAATTTTCTAGTGATCTGTAGTGTAGTGAAATCGACTTTCATGTGTTACATACCTCGGTGATATTTTATTTGGAGTGTACTGTACGCAGCATCGTGAAATCAGTTCTGGTAAGTGAATCGCTCCGAGGTTTCAATTCACAAAAGGCAGTAGCCGAAAACGTTGGAACCAGGAATACGCAATTTTTGAAAGGAATCTGACGTTCGAGTTACTTCATGTTTGAATAACTAGAAGGAAATAGTTTTTCAAATACGCAATAATTTATGAAAAGACGTCTTCAAACAAACATCAAACCTCAAGACTGCCTTTGAATAGCATTGCCTTCACACACTTCACAGTTGCTGCGATAACTCCCGACATTCTAAGTGGTCGCTGAACGCTAATGAAAGTGCGTTTCATGAACTGAAAACTTGAATTTGACAATACAATAAATCAGTCTGTAACCTATAGAAAACAAATTGGACAATATTTCAACTTTAAACAATTAAATATCTGACCATACTGTAGGTGTTAATAATAACTGGAAACATTTACCTTTAAGATTATGAACCAGCCCTTCTGACAATTTAAGAATGGTCTGTTATGCAGCAGGATTTTAATATTTTGCTTTTTATGTTTTGAGCCCAGTGCTGCTAAAAACTGATTGTATATTACTGTTAATATGTAATAATGAAAGGAATATAATGTTCGAGTAACATCATGTTTGAATAACTAGAAGGAAATTGTTTCCAATATGCACCATATGTATGATAAGACGTCTTCAAAAAACCATCAAACCTCAAGTCTGTCTGTGTATAACATTGCATGGTATGAATTCACTCATTTCTGTCATCTTTTGTACAACCTGAAATTTATGGGTGTCCTATTTTTTTGATTTTTGCGGTCTGAGCCGTGTGCCACTAAATACTGTTTGTATAATAACGTTTGTACGTTATTTTTAAAGGATACCGGTGTTCGAAGTACAAAGTGCTTGAATACATCAAATGAATAGTGTTTTTAATATAAAACATGTATATGATAAGACGTCTTCAAACAACCATTGATGGTTGTTTGAAGACGTCTGCCCTGTCCCGCCCTGGCCTCCCCTGCCCTGCCTTGCCTTGCCTTGCCTTGCTTTGCCTTGCCTGGCCTTGCTTTGCCTTGCCTGGCCTTGCTTTGCCTTGCCTGGCCTTGCTTTGCCTTGCCTGGCCTTGCTTTGCCTTGCCTGGCCTTGCTTTGCCTTGCCTGGCCTTGCTTTGCCTTGCCTGGCCTTGCTTTGCCTTGCCTGGCCTTGCTTTGCCTTGCCTGGCCTTGCTTTGCCTTGCCTGGCCTTGCTTTGCCTTGCCTGGCCTTGCTTTGCCTTGCCTGGCCTTGCTTTGCCTTGCCTGGCCTTGCTTTGCCTTGCCTGGCCTTGCTTTGCCTTGCCTGGCCTTGCTTTGCCTTGCCTGGCCTTGCTTTGCCTTGCCTGGCCTTGCTTTGCCTTGCCTGGCCTTGCTTTGCCTTGCCTGGCCTTGCTTTGCCTTGCCTGGCCTTGCTTTGCCTTGCCTGGCCTTGCTTTGCCTTGCCTGGCCTTGCTTTGCCTTGCCTGGCCTTGCTTTGCCTTGCCTGGCCTTGCTTTGCCTTGCCTGGCCTTGCTTTGCCTTGCCTGGCCTTGCTTTGCCTTGCCTGGCCTTGCTTTGCCTTGCCTGGCCTTGCTTTGCCTTGCCTGGCCTTGCTTTGCCTTGCCTGGCCTTGCTTTGCCTTGCCTGGCCTTGCTTTGCCTTGCCTGGCCTTGCTTTGCCTTGCCTGGCCTTGCTTTGCCTTGCCTGGCCTTGCTTTGCCTTGCCTGGCCTTGCTTTGCCTTGCCTGGCCTTGCTTTGCCTTGCCTGGCCTTGCTTTGCCTTGCCTGGCCTTGCTTTGCCTTGCCTGGCCTTGCTTTGCCTTGCCTGGCCTTGCTTTGCCTTGCCTGGCCTTGCTTTGCCTTGCCTGGCCTTGCTTTGCCTTGCCTGGCCTTGCTTTGCCTTGCCTGGCCTTGCTTTGCCTTGCCTGGCCTTGCTTTGCCTTGCCTGGCCTTGCTTTGCCTTGCCTGGCCTTGCTTTGCCTTGCCTGGCCTTGCTTTGCCTTGCCTGGCCTTGCTTTGCCTTGCCTGGCCTTGCTTTGCCTTGCCTGGCCTTGCTTTGCCTTGCCTGGCCTTGCTTTGCCTTGCCTGGCCTTGCTTTGCCTTGCCTGGCCTTGCTTTGCCTTGCCTTGCCTTGCCTTGTCTAGCCTTGCCTTGCCTTCCTTTGCCTTGCCCTGCCTTGCTTTGCCTTGCCTTGCCTAGCCTTGCCCTGCCTTGACCTGCCTTGCCTTGCCTTGCCTTTCATTGCCTTGCTTTGCCTTTCCTGGCCTTGCCTTGCCTTGTCTTCCCTTGCCTAGCCTTGACTTGCCTTGTCTTGTCTTTCCTTGCCATTACTTGCCTTGCCTTGCCTTGCCTTTCCTTGCCCGGCCTTGCCTTTCCT
>NW_019060576.1:732861-751105 GCF_000696155.1 Zootermopsis nevadensis | reverse complement strand
TCATATCTATCGTTTATTTACTGTTTAGTTGGTTTTGTTACTAACATATAAGCAAAATGGTATTTGAAAGCTAACCTCCACATGCATTTGGTGGATTTATCCATGTTGCACAGTAAAATCAGTCATTTCTTTTTTGTCCTATCTTAATAACTAAAAATATGATTCTGGCAATCTTTTGAGTTACCTGTTTTATCTGAGTTAGAATTGTTGCATACCAAAATGTTTTGGCCTGGTATGGATTTTAAACTGGATTTAATTTTGGGTGCTGATAGCATAAAAATTCTTGCACATTATGTCCATACATATGTTAAAGTGTGCAGTAAGTTTACGTACAGTTGGTGAGGTCTAACAACTAGCATTAGTTTTGCAATACCAAAAACATGGAGTACACGTGTTTGAGTGACTCATATTGTAATTTGCACTAATAGAGTGCCACTCAGAAATAACAGGTAGTTTTGGTGATCTATGATGAAAAGTGGCTCTTATAGTTCAAAATTAGATGGAAACATCCAGAGTCATAACTGAGAAATCATTTTCATTGTAAGCAAATGGAAGCAGGACATGAGATATTACAAAATCCCTAACGAACTGATATGGGCCCTAGTGGAGGATTTTATTGCTGCTAGGAATGTTAGCTTTAACATTAATGAAATAATGAACACAGCAGACAAATTTTAGCTCTGTAAGCAAAGAGCAATGGACAACCCAAAGCATTTACATAATGACAACTGAAGAAGAATATATTTTAGACTTGAAATGGCAACCGAAAGAATGTCTGAAAAGTTTATAGTTAACCTAGAAACAAAATCTGGTAACAGCAACAGTGACACAGCCATTCAGCAAAGGGGAAATGAGTGGAATCAGCCCTCTGGACAACTGAAGACAGTTATAGGCCTGTTACACATCATCAAGGAAGAAGGCTTATCATATTGTAATATTTTATACTGTTGATGTTTGACAATTACAACAACAAGGCCTCTACATATTAACTACAATTTCTTGAAGTAATGCTTGAAACACATCTTCTTCAGGTGCTGACTGTCACTCAGATAGTCAATTTGCAACATTTTGTGGAATATGAAGATTTTAAAATACAACAGCCTGTAAATGTTTTATAATTAGAAATCAATATGTAAGTTGTTATAAAGTTAAATCTCACATAAAACCAGAACTGGCAAGCTTCCATTCATTCTTTGCACACAACTTACAGTAAAATGCTTTATTTTGAGTTCATCCGTGTCTAACACATTTAATGATACTGAACAATTTTTATTAAAAAACCCTGACTGACTTGGCTGAATTGTATTGGCATTTTACTTATCACTCTATAACAACAAACATTTTTATGAGAAATTATGGCAATAAGTGCACTTGCCATAGGCATGATGTGTTTTAAAGTTCTAAAAGATTAGACTTTGTGTGGTTCAGTACTGCAGATACTTGTAGGTATGTTGTAACATCTCATCATTAAAAATTTAACCATTATTGTCCTTGTGTTGCATTAACATACTGCAATGTGTTAACTATGGATTGAAAGGTCAGACAGCTGGCAGACCTATATTATGGGAGTTTAAATTTCCTTTTCTCATATTACAAAGGAGAACATGTGAAAATTAAATTATTCATAAGTTATTATATCAATATAAAAAAACATCTTAATGAAAGTTGCATACTTCTCAAAGATCTGTCACCACATAAAATTTCATTACTCTACATTTCATAGTGCTTGTATTGTTTTAACCTCAAAAGTTAACATGATCACCACGTTGCTACTGTTTATAACGAGGGAGTAGCTCCAACAGCAAACACATTTTCACAAAATTAGTCCAGAGGACATAATCAAGTCTGTTGATTAAGGTATTCTTGTTATGTTTAGTTTCACGTATGGAAAATCACATTAAATTCAGGGTAAGAACGTGACAAATAATTTAAAATTTGTAAGAAAATTAAATGAAAACTGACCTGAAAAGATGTCCAGCCCAAATTTAGGGCTGTCACATTCTAACCCATTATCAGACAGATTATTTCAAATGTTAAAAATATGCTTCAGAATTGATAGGATGTCAAATGATAAAACAAACTCACCTGAAAAGGTTAATGGTCACTGTAATGAAAAAATTCATTTGTTACAAAGCCATTGTCTGGCCAATATATCAATGCTTGCTTATTACTGGTATAACAATTTAATGCAACAGTAACAGTTGCCTGTAAATTAACTTACTACCTCTCTTGGTTATTGTGCATTCTTTGCATGACGTGTGTGAACTGAACACGTACAGAGCTGGTCTTGTTTGTCTGTCTGCTTGATTAAAATCAAGAACTAATGGATGGTTTTGGATGAAATTTGTCACATATGTAAAGATGTAAGTATTCAGAATGTCAAACTACAAAGGACAAATACAGAAACTGTGCACTCCAGTATGGACTGTATCTATTGAATCTTTATATATATATATATATGCACAGTCAGGTATTTGATTTATATTCAAACCATACATGAAGACAGTCACACAAACAACATTAAATATTGCAAATGTACAAAAAATGACAAGTTTAATAAAGAATTGTCATCATATTCACATGTAATTAGAGCAGTCATAACTAAATGTCATATTCAGCCCTTTATTAAAACCATCTTGTCTAGTTTTCATCACTGAGATTCTGTGTGTTGAAAATTTTAGTTTGATTTTCATAAAATAATGTTGTTAAAGTGCAGGTTACAGTACCTCATCACCAAATTCCAGGATGGTCTCTGATCCCATATATATGTTCTCTTTCATGGTTAGCTTTGATTTCATTTGCAAGTTAGTACAGTTTAGGTTAGCATGGGTTGCGTAACTTTGGTTTTTGATGATTAACTACATCATGCTGAAGGTATTCCATTGTCTTTTTTAAACACTGCAGATACCAACTTCAGGGTTAATGCAAGTATATTGTTTTTCCAAATATATGAACACCTTCAAGGCAAGACAAAGTAAATCCCCAAAAGCTGAAAACTTAAGGTTATCTAACTTCAGCTGAAGTTCTTCAGGTTAAGAATTTGGCTGGATTCAATCACAAATGCTCCATTCTCGATAGCAAAGCACTGCCAGATCATTATAACCAGAGGAATATAAAAAAAATTCTTACTATATAAGAGCAGCAGCAGGTCATTGTTACAATATCTTAGTGTTGTAGTATAATTGTTGGGTGAATTTAATAATATTGCATTAATGCATGATCTGACTTCTAGGCCACAATTCATCATTGGTTGGTTTCATTTAAATGTCTTACAAATTAAAATGAATATTGACAAAAGAGATGAAGAATCCAGTATGATAAATGTCAAAATTTTATTATATTTGTGAAATATTTTATAATTCCTGAAAGATGAAAGTCTGTATGGATGTCATATTTCTGGAATGTGGTACCAGCATTAGACAGAAGAGGACATTCTGTACGTCTCCTTTCCAGGCATTTCTATGTCCCTCCATGTTTATATTCATGAAGCTAGTTTTAATAATAATAACAGCAACATATGTGTATATAATTAGCAACCATTTGTAAATATTCCATTACAAACAAAATCTGAATTCTCTATGAATGCACAGTTATGTGAAAGCTTCTCTCCAAAGTCAAAATATGTTTCTGACCTTTATGTGTCATGGCATTCACAGAGATCAGCTGGCCGTGCATCACAGTAGCATATAGCAAGGTTTAGACACATTTCTATTTCTGTAGCAGTGAGTTATAATTTGTGAAGAACATACATAATATAGTTGTAAAAGTTTCCCATTGCCATAATTACTGTTGAGAGCAGCATGAAAACGAAACTCTGCAGATTCTGTTTATTTGATCAACTACCTTCAGAGTTCAGTTACAAATTGCTTTACCTTTCATGAGAATGGCAACTTGACATTCTTTCTAAATTCAATATGGCCACAAAATAGGTTATGCAGGGTTCTCAGATGTCAGAGCCAATTATCATCTCTGACTTTATATAGGACAGATGTAGTGTGCCAACTATTAATTTTAGTGTGTGTGTGTGTGTTCAGGACCATTGTGCCACTCATTCCTTAGAATAAAAGGAGGATATTAATATTAGTAGGTAAGCTTGACATATTAAAATATGTTTAATTGTAACCAAGAGGGAAAACAAACTCTTTTATAGGTTAGGTTTATTATCATATTTAATTAATGAAGACTGTTTAACTCCATTCATGACAAAAAAAAGGCATATTGAACAAAATGGTAGTCAGATATGAAGAAAGGAACCTGGCATGAACTATCATGGCCAACAAATAAGTTTCTTAAATTCACTTTTATTTGTAAATATTTGTGTATTTAGAGCAGGATTCTCATGTATAATAAAACTGTGTCAAAATGGTACATTCCTTTATTTAAGTACAATGCTTGTATTAGCAAGATATCTCTTTACCTTCTCTAGCCACTTTGGGAACAGAGAGGTATCCTGGTCCCTAGTCTCTGCCCATATGAATGAAGCACAGTTACATGCCAAACCAGATTTCTTTGTAGCAGGGCTGTGGAGGTGATACTAAAACCTTCGACTCCAACTTCTTCATAAAAGTTCAATATGTATTATCAATAATGGTAAACCTACTAAAATCATAAATGATACCATAATATATTTCATCACCACCACGTGAATCATCAGACTACTTTTTATACTTACAACCTATATTTAAATATAAGTCTAATGGTTATTGCAGAAATCGGTTGATTTGTAGACAGTTTGTATTCTTAAGGTAACAGAGCCAAAGTTACAAAGTATTATTCCCACACCGTGTGGCTCAATGCATCATTGAATCTCCCTAAGCACGAAGCCGCCGGCAGCTCACACACTAGCGAAAGTGTTAAAATAGTATTTTCTTAAGATTTTATATCGTCAGAGTCGGTACATATTTACTGACTCAGACTCCACCTAAAATTGCTTCCGACTCCACAGCCATGCTTTGCAGCATATTCCCTATGTCCTGAACTTGGTGAAGCCTCATTCACTTATGTTTAGGGAAATGAATGGCAGTGATACCAGGGTATACTTATGCTACCCGGGTTTCCCCCAGACTATTACATTCCAACCATCAATGTAAAAAATATGTAATACTTTTTGTAGTGACAGATATAGCAACCAATTATCTGTGACAAGAAGTAATATTTGTTGAAGTCATCTCCGTACTTAAGCATCACAAAATTAAATTCACACAGGGAGAGTGGAAGAGAAGCTCCTTGCATTTCTAGCCTCTAATATATGGAGGTGAATAGGGAGAGTCATGTACCTGCTACATTACCTACAACAAAAGAGCCACTCACACATATTAAATAGGAAACAAGACCCAACATGGATGTGAAGTCTCTGAAAAAATCCCTATCCTTGCCACAAAATCGAGCTCCACAAGTTTTATGAGATTTAAGTTTTCCTCAGTATTGAGAATTCAAATTACGGTTCTCTGGATTGTGATACCATATAGTCTTGTTGATGGTACCAAAGTTATGGATGAGCACATTAGAAAAGGGTATAAGATAAAGGAATTCTGTTCTTCCAAAATAATGGTAACTACTGCAGGACTCATTAATATTTTTGTATACAAAATGTGTTCCACAGCTTTGTAAACATGCTTTCAAACAACCATTTAATAGGCCAATGAAGTAAACATCGGATGTGCTAAGATACTGTTCTCAAATAAACACTCTGTCATCAACAGTTCAAAGTTCTTTGTGGTACTATTGTAACACATTTACTGCCAAAATCATGTTTTTTTATTATTTATTGCCCACACTGAAATCCCCTGATTTAGCACATCATTCCTTATAACATAAATACTACTGGGAAAATGGCATCACATATGTATAAAGTTGCATGAAGTTTTCATTTACATATCAACGCATTATAAAATGTCTGGTGGCTTTTCCTCCTGTCTGCTCCCTTATTTTTACAATGCACAGTAATACTTGTTCATCCAGTGCTGTCTACATAACAGATCACAGACATGTGCAGTTGTGTGTTGGCACTGTACAGAGTTCTCAGCTGATCTCTTGGCCTTCAGTTTTTTGTGGGTTTTTTATGAGTTCCATGAAAGTATAGTCACAGAATATCAAAGAATGGTGTAGTAGCAGAACACACAGCAGAAAATTCAGATGACGTGTGTAAAAGGGCAGGCACATCAAAGGTGAAGCCAAAGTGAATCTTTGATATTTATACAGATAATGTGAACTAAACTGTTTAGTATATTTTGGATTATCAAGAACAAAACACTAACATATTTGCAGAAGGGATTATTCTTTTATCTTCTGCAGTATGCCAGCTTTAACCAAAGGCAAAGGAATCATTTTTCAAACACGCTGGTAATCCATAAACTACACAGAGCTAGACAATCAATGAAGGCTGCTCACACCATAACCTCAAAGTCTACTAAAGGTGCAAACGTTTTTCTTCTTTCTCAAAAGAACATCAACAGGACAGCAAATATTTTTGTGCTCAGTGTGGAGTTCTACATCCTGAAGGCATGGGACCACATCCTCAAAGTTACTAAAACTAATATAAATTTATCATATCTCCTTTTCTGAAATTAGTAAAATATAATTTTCAGACACTTCAAAACCTCATCCAGGGGCTTTAAGCCCATGTATTTAATTAAGGCCTGCTTTTATATGCCTAGCAGTAAATATGTTGACATTATTCTCCATAATGGTCACATTTCATTTGCATTATAAACAGACTTTACAATGCACAAAGATGTTACAATTGGCATATCACAATAAATTATCTACATTTTAATTCTTAACTGCACCTCACTGTCATAGCAACACAGGAGTTAAGAATTAAACTTAATTGAATTGTGCTTCATGATTGGCCACTGATTTGTCTTTTTCATTTCATCAAGCGTAGTTTCAAACGAAGTACAAGATAAGCAACACAACGGAGCAGGAGAAAGAAACCAGCGAGGGCAACCGCATCTATCCAGTACTCTGCTCTTGCCATGTCCATCTCCTCAAGGAACATTGTTGAGTTCCTGAAGTGGCAGTATTCTTCTGAGCAGGACAGCTTCTCACGCCCATAACCATATATAGATATCATCGCTCCCTCAAAGCCATATCGAATGTAACTAACATATGTCACCCACTGCAGATAGCCAGGAATTGTGTTGAAGTTCACAAAGAAACCAGAAAACAGAAGAATTGGCACTGATGCTACTGGCCCAAAAAACACTCCATTCTGAAATGAAAATACTGCACTGTAAAATTATATTTTTACAGAACAGGCCAGGAGCAAATTTGTTCTCTGAAAACTATTTTTACAGGAAAATTTAAATTCTGCAATTTGCTAAATAATTCATTAAAATATTTCTGAATAATGACAAGGAATAAACATACTTACCTGTAATCTGAATGGTTCCCTTTGTTAAGGTTTCATATAGTATGAATGCAAGTACGTTCAAGAGTTTCATAGGAGCAGTGCTATAGATTTATACTTGAAAGAAACATCACACTTTAACTAAATGATTCGAGTTTATGGTTGTAGTAACAACAAATCTGAGTTCTTAGGTTCCCATGGAACTAAAAATGTCAAAAGTGGTCTCCTGGATTATGACATTAAAAGTCTTTTAAGTGATCATCACACAGAAGTCCATGTTCAATAATAAAGGAAAGTACATAATTAAAAAATTCTCATAAATCTCATGCTTCATGTATAGAATTTTGTTTTTCAAGATTATAAACAAGCCTGCATACTGTCTGATACTTCTTGTGCATCCCACCATTACTCTGACCATTCAACCCTATAAAATATATTATAGGCAAGTGTTCTAAAAGTTATTGTATGGTCATATTTACATAATTCTGATATTTCTGACCTTTTACAAAGAGTGAAATAATTCAGTTATGAGGACAGGATTCCACTTCCTCACAACATAGGGTGATGAAAACTGGCGGGGCTTTCGCAGAAGTCTCACATACTCCACACGTACAAAACTTTGACTTTCCCAGAGGTGAAAGAATAATTTACATTGCAACTTCTTAGATGTGAATCTGAGACCATTACCACAGCAGTCCTTAACCCTAGATCACCAACCCTGAACTGTGACCAGAAAATGATACATACCTCCACACTCATGGCTGCTCCTATGAGGAGACCAAGGCTTTGAGCGACAACAGATGTGAGAATGCACATGGTAAGTAGCATCATGAACCGCATCACTTCAGGTGGTTGTGATGTCATGAAGTAAACAATCACTACGTAGATGATTGAAAACACAATCTGTAATCAATCATCACAGTTGAGGCTGACAGAACAGCATGAAATAAGAAAACTCTAGCATGAAGCGTATCTGACAAAAGCAATGCTTTGGAAGTCAAAGGCAACTCCATCATTTTGTGACTGATTCTTACCTGAAAAGGAAGGTCTGCCATTGTTTTTGCAAAGTAGAAAGACTTCAGGGAGTACCAGTAGTTTAAATGTTCTCTCATAAACACGGCCATTTCTACTGGAACTTTACACAAAACAAAATAACAAACATCAGTCGTTTCATCTGTAGGAAACACTTGCAAATGATACATTATAACATCTACATAGTAAACTTCTCTAAAGCAGCTGATGTCTTCTGAACATTACATGGTAAATAGAAACAAAATAACCATCGCAGAATTATGTGTTATTTTATCTAGTCCACTTGATATAAAACATCACTTAGTTATGCTCTTATGCTTCATATGAAATCAAAGAAATTGGGTGTTATCAGACTACTGATTTCTGTATTGATCTTTATTAATGAGAAGCTGAAATGAGCTCTTTTTAGTTTCAAATCACTACACAGCAGCAGTGTATTCCACACGATGCATCGAGGTTTCACTGTACACAGCAGCAGTGTCTTCCAAGTACTAGGTATTTACAGACAACAAATCATTGAGAGGTATCTAAGCGGAAGTAATGGGAGGCCGGAAAAATTGCATAATTAGGATATCAATAATTTGTTGTCCACACCAAACATTATAAGAGTGGTCCTATGAAGGAGATGAATGCAACACATATAGAAAGATGAGTAACAGTGCATACAAAAGGTAGGCAATTTAATTGGCTAGGCAACTATTAACTTCTCACGAAGGTTTATGCTCTGTGGAGTTAGTTAGGCATAAGTTCCTTTCCTTGAAGTTATTATCTGTGTTGGGAGAACCTAAAGCAAACCATGAAAGACCATGGTTATGACATCTAGCACTAGCCAGGATTTCAACCAAGTATGTAGCTCCCAGATGCCATACACTCACATTCCCTCTGTTTTGAATATTCTGTCTTCCCGCATCAGTCCAGAGACCAATTATTCTGACTGATGTTTCTTGTAGTAGTGTTCCTTCAAGCAAACTGTGGAATAGTGTTTCAAGCAGGTCACAACCACTTTACCTTCACATTTTGTCATTCAGGGCTCTAACAACAATGAAAACAAAAATCACTTACATGTGAGAATGGTTGGCATCATGGCAGTGAACATTAGAAAAAGTATGGTGAAGAAAATGCACCCAGAATTGCTCATTACTTTAGAGGCTTCATTGCCAATGCCAAAGTAAATCATCCCTATGAGCAGGCCGACCACTACGTGAGAGAAAAACCTCATCTGTGTCAATGTCTGAAAAAGAAAGAAAGAAAGAAAGAAATGTAAAGTCTCAACATTATTAGAAATTATTTACCTGATTTCACACTTCAGAGAGATATGTATATCTGGAAAGATATTAACTTGAGTATGATCACAGTGGACAGTACTGTTCATTTGAGCCGCATGAAGGATCTAGAATTACAGACATAACTGATCTGGTTCCCAAGTTCTAAACTGGAATGCACATTTAAACAGGACGTAGAACTATAAAACGTTAACATCACTGGGCTACAGATATTGCTCACCTGATCCCTCATGGTGGATAAGAATGTTCGTTTGAGTAGGATGTAGAACTGTAGAAAACTGGAAGTTGGGAACCCTGTATTTTGTTTGCAATGCTTGAGATTCTCATCTGAGTCCAAAAGAGACGTGGTACAGGTCACTCCTGGAACTGACACTGTGCCTCCAGTCATGCCATTTGAAAGTATCCCTGCAAATATATAAAACACCAATACCTGAATGGAAAGTATGTGGAACTCAAACAATTCCATCACAGAAGCCTGTCTCGATTCTGGCAGCACTAAGATGATCGTTGATTCAGTTGCCTTCAAAATACTACACTTCAGACTCTACACACTCTGCTAGTACTTGTATAACTTCACAAAAATAAGACATTTATGTTACTTTGACATCTGCAAGAATGCATACCTCCTAACTCTGTGGCTAACTCACCCTTCTATGTAATAAGAGAGAAAAACCTCATCTGTGTCAATGTCTGAAAAAGAAAGAAAGAAAGAAATGTAAAGTTTCAACATTATTAGAAATTATTTACCTGATTTCACACTTCAGAGAGATATGTATATCTGGAAAGATATTAACTTGAGTATGATCACAGTGGACAGTACTGTTCATTTGAGCAGCATGAAGGATCTAGAATTACAGACATAACTGATCTGGTTCCCAAGTTCTAAACTGGAATGCACATTTAAACAGGACGTAGAACTATAAAACGTTAACATCACTGGGCTACAGATATTGCTCACCTGATCCCTCATGGTGGATAAGAATGTTCGTTTGAGTAGGATGTAGAACTGTAGAAAACTGGAAGTTGGGAACCCTGTATTCTGTTTGCAATGCTTGAGATTCTCATCTGAGTCAAAAATAGACGTGGTAGAGGCCACTCCTGGAACTGACACTGTGCCTCCAGTCATGCACTCAGGCATGCCATTTGAAAGTATCCCTGCAAATATATAAAACACCAATACCTGAATGGAAAGTATGTGGAACTCAAACAATTCCATCACAGAAGCCTGTCTCGATTCTGGCAGCACTAAGATGATCGTTGATTCAGTTGCCTTCAAAATACTACACTTCAGACTCTACACACTCTGCTAGTACTTGTATAACTTCACAAAAATAAGACATTTATGTTACTTTGACATCTGCAAGAATGCATACCTCGAATGAGTTAGTGTTAACCTTTGAACAAACACGGCATGCACAATGTGTGCAATATAGAACAAACGTGGTGTCTACATAAGTAGAAGCGATGTAGTATCTCTAATCTAGGTTGTGACAACATACATATCGAAATTATCGATTACAGTTATAAATGACAAATCAGTCATTACATTCCTAGAAAGCAGACATAACCTGTTATATTTGTGAAGTATTTTCAGTTTTTTTAAAGTTGCACTGCTTTTAAAACTTTTATAAAAATAAATATTAGAGGTCAGTGTTGTAACTGCTAAATCACAATTGTTATCTGACACACAGCGCTTATACAGAATGGAAATGAAAGAATGCTGAATACCTAAAATTTTTGTGTTGTCATTAATGACTGTAATAGAGGAATAGACATTCAATCTGTTGTCAAATGTCAAGTGGCTGCAGAGAATAATGAGCATTCATTTATTTGTACATGAACAAATGCAAACAGTAAATCAACTGAAAATTCAAATGTAAAGACAATTTATTGAAGGTGACTAGTCACAAGATCTACTAAGGGGTGGTTCTAAAGCAAGAAAAATATTCCAGGTTAACTTTAAGAATCCTCAGTTTGTATTTCAGCTTATATTAAATGACTGAACTAGCAGACAAACTGACACATTACTGTCGCCACTCGTACATGGCTGGTCACTTCCCTTTGCACCTTTCAGTCGTATCAGAAATAAAATGTTAGTTGGCAACTATCTAAAAAATTATGTTTTCAGTTTAATGATGATCACTGACAATACCAATGTATTGCCAGTGGGATGCAGCTGAATCAGAATAGCATTACTGACTAAGCCACATTACCAAAAGCAATTTTTTGCAGTTATGGGGAATGGTCATACTCACTTTGTAAAAAATAATTAAATAACTATGTGCACATTGGCACTGCACCTACATGACTGGAGAGAGCAATCGAAAACACCCACTATATCAAGAATAGGGAAACGGCACTCTCATTACAACCATAAATACTCCTATATTTAACAACGATATATTAACCACGCATAAAAACCATATGTAAAAACAGACTTGTCGTTACTGGTCATAAATTCTTACATCTGATTCTTGCTGTACTAAGAAAAACAGTAACACAAAAGAGAGAGGGGCAAAGCAGTAATAGGCTAACATGTATAAGTTTCAGTTTCGATTGACTCTGTTAGAACTGATGCAGCTAGTCTAACGCTTCCACTTACTGTCAGTGTTGTCCTTGACGTTATCATTAGCTATGCACGTTTCTGTCACATTAGATGCAGACTGCTGTTGATTTAGATTGTTGCACTTTCCACTGTTCACAGCCATCACCAGCTTAGGAATGCACTCACCATGCTCGCCACAAGCCACTTCCATCACTGGAAACCGGAAGCAATTGGTATGACATGATCTGTAGCGTCAAGTCAAACTACCTCAAATGCAAACAGCACAAGCAGCTGCTCCTCAGGCACAGTTTTCCAATTAAGCATCAAATATGGTGGTAGTTTCATGCCATCTTATAACACCATCATCATAACAGCCTTGGATCTCCCAACTACAAAGCAGGAGTCAACCACGACGTTCACACCTTTTGATAGATCCTATTTGACACTAGTCCTTCTTTTCTCGACATTATCTGCCACTTTTCTAACCTTAACTGGTGATGTACAGTCCGGGAGAAAGCAGCAGAAACAATATCTAATTTTCTTCAACTTTCTTTGTGTCTACTGATATTTCCTTTGCTTCCTCAGGCCTTTCAGCACAGCTTGTATGGGGGAAATTTAGTCTGGCAGAGGCCTGGGAGACTGCACATCACTGGTTACATGACCACGATCTTACAGAATTACCACAAAATTATAGCTATGATTATTGTTCTGACAGCTCGTCTACTGAGCTTAAAACATGTTTCTGTCTCTCATTTGTTATGCCATGATACGATGTTAGCATACACTCATATTCATGATCGTTGTTACAAATTCATATTTATTTATTTCTGCGGCATAATAGTAAGTGGCAATTTCACCCTAAATTCATTACCTTTATTACAGAGGAGGGCAAAATTAATGCCTGTAAGCCGGACTGCCAGCCAGACCATCACTCAGAGGTTAACAATGATTTAGCAGTAAACTACTGTGACACACACAGCCAGTTCAGTCATGATCCATGGCTATTAATTGCTTAAAGAAGAAACTAAAAAACGTTTTGCATTATAAAAATATATGTATCACCTGGTCTGAGCTCTACATTATTGTGAATATAATACATCTAACATGCATATTCCCCCAATATTTAAATGAATCACACTTTACTGTTCAGATTCATGGTAAATGTAATCATACATCTGTTTAACTGTAATTGCACGTTTGTGAACAAGTATTAATTTGTTCAAACTGTGAAGCTGACAGTCACATGTCCCTTCCATAAACATAAACTATATCACAGGACTGTTATGAATTCTGAACTAAAATTACGACAGGAGAACAATTCTGAAGGAACATTACTCCTCAATCGGATACATACCGTAGTCTGCTGGATTGTGGTAGCTCGGACATTCAAATCCCACCGAGGAAAGAAAGGGCACTAGCCCCTGAACACTGCCCTGGTAGATACATTGTCCTTCAGCTAGAGTCAACAAGTGGTCAAACATCTCAAAAAGCCTGGCACTCGGCTGGTGAATGGTACAGATGATTGTGCGGCCACCTCGAGCCAGGGACTTCAACAGGGAGAGGCACTGGAAACATGACGAGCTGTCCAAACCACTGCAACAGTGATCAATTATTACTTATGTTAGAACTGCAGTTTACAAGGTGAGGAAAATGATGATGCCATTTTGGGTTCTGGCATCATGTAGACTGTATGCCAAAACCCAGAAGAATATCATCATTCCTCACATTAACATGCTGTGTATATGTCACAGTGAATATCATTATTTTGTAGTTGAGCATGACCACGGATCTTTCTTTCTGTGCATTATGTTGTTTGGGCCTGACCTGTTGCTCTGATACATCATGCCTAATCAGTGCTGACTTCATCTCAGTACAAGAAGATTAAATGACAAATACTCAACTGCTTACTGCAGAGGTCGCCAACCTTTTTCTGCCTATGGGCACATTTGAGAGTTTATGAGATCGTGGCAGGCATCAACCAATTAACAAAGCCAAATTTTCTTTTCTCTGGACAAATAAGATATGGACACCAAATAATAAGCAAAGCAACATGACGTTTAATGATACAAGAAACCACACAATCAAAAATACGTAGTTTTATAAGTACAATAATTATTACTCAAGTGGGAAGTTGCATTTCATTGGCCAGTTTTTCAAATTTGGGAGTGTAGGATGTTGTTGCTGCTCGCAAACAATCGTCAAGATGGGCATCAGTAAGTCGAGATCTGTGCTTTGATTTTATAATGTTCATGGTTGAACAGCCTTCATTATTCAGTATAACCCCTTTCCGTAACAACGCGGGCGCCCAAAAAAAGCCTTGGCGGGCACCGCGTTGGGGACTACTGGTTTACAGTAATGATTTCTTTTGATGAAATCTGCAACCTAAACAAATTCATATTTCCTTCTGGATTCCCAAAATGAATGATACATCTTTGGCTACTGAATGGTTGAACCCATCAAGGATAAAGTTGGGATTATATTGTTTAACTCTAAATATGTCAACAACCCCACATGTCAAAGAAACATAAGACCATGTTTTGCTGAATGTTGGTGCTTCGGGCAAAACAATTTTGCACATAAAAGATTTGAGGCATTTAAATTTAAAATCAGGCTGGTTCACACTATCACTACTCTATTCCCCAAGATGGTGGCCAGCCTGAATCAACACAATCATGAGCAGGATACTTTTTGCTCTTGTGTTCTTTCTCTATCCACTGTAAGTGCTGCATACTGGTATGAAACGCTACAGTTAATTTATTTCTCTGTTGATATTAGTAGCTGATGGCACTACAGAAAGCCAGCAGAATCATTAGCATTAAAAAGATACTTAATTACACACTCCTTTTACTCTCTCAATGAATTTCTGTTGTTTACAAATAAGTGATAATTTATCTTCTGTATGTAATGGGTAGATTTATTTGTAACTTTTCATTGCTTTAGGTGAACCTTTTGTTGTATTATGTGAGATTTATTTATATAACAGTATGAATTGTACGTTATAATATGTATTGTATTATTATTATGAATTTGTCCACATCCTATTGTCATCTGACTATCTTATGGATCTACGGAATGTAATAAAAATGTATGTATGTAATCTAAGGTGTAACAAATGTAAAATTTTTCATTAAATTACTGGTAACAACAGACATAAAAAAATGTAAGTATACATGCGTTCTACCCAAATCAAAGGTAAAGAATGTGCATTTGAGTGGAAACTCACAGAAGGATGAAGGATTGTGGGCATCAGAAGATCTGTTCAGAACTTCTTGTTATTTCAGGTTTTCAGATTTAATCTCTTCTGAATAAATCACTGTATCTTACCCCCATTTCAAGAGTTGTAAGACCTTTGATATGTCGCATTAAGTCTCACCTTGTTGGTTCATCAAAGAACATTACTGGTGGATTATTCACAAGCTCTAAGGCAATAGAAAGGCGCTTCCGCTGTCCCCCAGAGAGGTTTGTAGTTCGAGTGTTGCAACATTCCACAAGTCCAAGTGTCTCCATTATTTCTTCAATCTGGGCAAATACAGTAAAAGTGCACTATCATGACCACTGATGAGACAAGAATTGCAATAACAACCGTATGGTACAAAAATACTAATATACCGAACGAAACACAGGACAATAAAAAATTGTATCCTGAGTCTCTTCTTAACACAATTTGTACACTTATACTGTTATTCCATTATGCACTAACCAACTGTGTACTAATAATCACAGATAATGGTAAAGCGCTATCCCATCAATCTGACTCGGTGATATTTCTGATATTCGTCTTTCTGGCAATTTAATTTATCCATAATCACAGATAATGGTAAAGCGCTATCCCATCAATCTGACTTGGTGATATTTCTGATATTCCTGTCTTTCTGGCAATTTGATTTATCCACGGTTCGAAGGCCAAGAAGTGTGCCATTCAACCCCTTGAGCCCGTCTTGGAAGTAAATGGACAAAAAGGTAGATAAATTAGCTGGAATCAGCCACATGGACCTTTCATCATGGTTACAGATCAGACTCCCTTTGTGCATTCTTTGCAGAGTTTAAACAAACTGATATTGGGCTGATCGTGTCAGTCCGTCCACTTGTTTCAGCTTGAGACCTGCTAGACAGATTCTGATAGAATCTAGTGCCACTGGAGGCTACCTCAAATTCATACTTTTTAAGTTCCTACAATCAGTAATACCAACATGGCAGACATATAAAGTTGCAAGGTTTGGGCGACAATAGCACCACTTAATATAGGATCCTGAAATGATGTACGCTGATTAAAAAAATTATACTGTAGTCAACACATAATTATTCATGTGACTTTCTTTCACGCAGAGGAAATTAAGCTATCGACGAACAACTTTCGGTGCCTGCTACAGAGGTGCGCGGGGTTCGTTGTAGGAAGGTCAGCAGAAGATATACTAGACGTAATTTATTCCTAAATTCAGTAAGATATTCATACGCAGTCCATAGAGCTTTACTTACGACGATACGTTTGGCATTGCTTGAAGTCTGTTTGCCCAGTTTTAGATTAGCAGAGACTGTCATAGCTTCACGGACAGTAAGATGAGGCATCAGTTGATCGTCCTGCATAATGTAACACGACATCTTCCTGAAGTGCCGCAGCTTGCGCTCCTTCCCATTTATAAGCAGAGTTCCATTAAGATGTGACGTTCTAGAGAACAGAAAGTAACAGTGTTACAAACTTTTGCTATCTCTTACACACTGACACAGTTTGACAGCTAATAACTACGTAACACCCGGCTACTCAAACAACGGATATTATCGACGTATTCAAAAGAGCTGCCTCTTGGTACAAAACCTACGTTTCATCACCGTCCACACAAAAGCCAAATCCTGAGCCTGTACATTACAAGCTCGTGTTCTCATGACCAACCCAAAATCAAATTCTATATTATCCTCCCACGTATACATGGGTACCAAATTAAATGTTCTGTATATTTTTTTTGTTTCATCCGTATGTGGCACACAGTGAATGTAATTGTAATTTTATGTCAGTTTTTAGATTTTTGGAATGAACGCACGAAGAACGTTACCCACTTGTAGCCAGCAAGGATGTTCATGAGGGTACTCTTCCCAGCTCCTGATGGTCCCATGATTGCAGTCAGTTCACTTGACCGGAACTTCCCACTAATGTTTTTAAGGATAGTTTTGTACCCTGAAACACAAAGAGACGTGTTGTCATTGGCTAGCATGAACATTATAAGAAGCAAAGACGCCTCTGCCCAAAGCTCGCAGTGAGATCAGTAGTCAAGTTTACATTGTGGCTGCCTTTATTTCTGGATATAAATTCTTGTTCTTATTACATAGAAGGGTGAGTTAGCCACAGAGTTAGTTAGAAAGCTGGTTGTTTTCTTAGTTACTAGATGATTATTTACATATCTAACTACTTATTCAGCCAATTACTAAGACAATTAGTTATTTAGTTGGTAAGTCTTCATAAAGTGTTACTAAGTAATGCATCACACTTTCCAATCTTACCTCGTCTTCTTCCTTCAGATACAGAGTAGGCGAGATTTGCAAACTGAATGTCCACGGGAAGCCGCTTTGGAAGGTGGCTCAATTCATTGGGTTTCTTCTGATTGGTGGCAGCACTGCCACTGGAGAATCCCATGGAAGGCAGCGTGCAGCTCTTGTTAGGGACCTTCTTGACCAGCTGGCCCCCACTGCCGACTGCACTCAACGGAGTCACAAGATTTGGACTGCTGCAAATTGGTGTAACACAAAGAGTGGATGAAGTTTCTTTTACACAAGCATGAGGAACCTGGTCCAGGCAAGACATTAAATGCCGATTCTGATGACAAGGGAAGATTATTATCCACACTGCTGTTGAGATAATTCTCAACAGGAAAATTTAATCTACTGTTCAGTATTGAATTCTGGGGTCCGAAGTAACCGCGCGGTCTGAGGCGTGGGCCTTGTGCCGCTTGGTCGCTGGGACCATGGGTTCGAATTCCACTCAAGCCATGGATGTTTGTCTGCATTTTTCTGTGTTGTGCTGTCCTGTGTACAGGTAGAGGC
>NW_019060576.1:705718-730918 GCF_000696155.1 Zootermopsis nevadensis | reverse complement strand
GCCATTCCGAAATCGCAGGAGGGTCGGTGTAATGCACTACCAAAACGCCAGTAACTAAGAAACAAATGCTAATTCGATGATACCGGCTGGCACACTGATTTACTATGAATGTAGGCCGCACCCCCTAGCGGCAGAAGCTCGTACTACATCCGGTTCGCCCTCTATTTACACAGTCTGGAAACTATCCGATCGCACCTCGTACATACAGGTGTACACAAATTATCTTTACAGTTCTGTAAAAAGCCTTTATGAAAAGACGTAGACACACTGTCTGAGCGTCGTCTGTTCTGAACATTACATTCATTAAACATAGGCACTATTGTCACACGTACACACTCATTAAACATAGGCACTATTTGTCACACGTACGTGTCCAAACGATATTCAAGCTGCATGTAAGATGCAATAGCAGCTGCAATTCTGTCCTTCAGATCGTGACTGCCTACACGCACTACTTGCATCTTGCAAGCATACAGACACAAACGTTTTCGTAACACCCGATGCACTGTCGAATGAGGTGGACATTTGCAACTCACATATCGATATCCTTGATGATGGCGTCTTCTGTTACGCTGTTCTGAAACGTCTTTGGACCTGAGAGTTTCTCTCACAGATTACGATCGATCTATGTCTTTTCATAAGGGTTTCATTCACGAGCAAATTTTTGAAGACAATTTAACCCTGTATTTACTATAAGTACAGAATACCTGCTGGATGGAAGCAACAGGGAGAACTCCATTGGTTTCTAGTTTTCTAGTGTTTCGTCTAATTTTTGTATTTTTAGTATTCAGGATTTACATGGAATTCAACGAACAAGTTCGATCACTGGCATCTCACCCTCAAATATTATACTGCTCAATAGTGGGTACAATTTTAGTAAGGGATAATGTTTTTAGAACACCATTCAGCATGTCAAGTCGAGTCGAATCTTCGCATTTCACAAACGTATCAAAACACATGAATGTGTATGTTATGTCCTTCGGAACACAAAGTCGGTATTTTAATTACACATAGCCATGTCTTTTCGTAACACACACTGCACACCTGCAGCCATCTGGAAATAGCTTTCGGAATATAACACGGAGACTGCATGAAATTTTTAGAAAACCGATTTTTCATCGTAAACTTCTCATAAACGAGTCTAGTACCAAGGACATGCAACATGTCAGCGGAATGTTGTAAACATTTTTTACCTTCCGTCCGTCCGCGAATTTAATTACTGTATCAATTAATTTAATAGAATTATTAAATATTGTCGCGTATACAAAAACGGCACACAATAAAAACTAAAGCCAAAGACAAGGAATGCATGCACAATTCTGGCTTGAAACACCTTCACGGAACATCGGGAATGCGTTCTTATACTTGAAAAGGAAGTTGGTTATCAACAGAAGTCTCTCGTGCGATCATATGTCGGTGGAAAGGTCTGTCCCTAGTGTATTTTATAGATATGTTAGAGAAAACCATTTGTACCTTGAGCTGGCATTGTTTATAAAGATCACTCAACCGTTCTCCATTCGTTGACACCATTGTTTCTTCGAAAGTTACCCACTATTTAACCATTTTCGGTCTTTCCAACTTTTCTGTCAAGATCACCAGCAGTGTCTCTCGTCTGTGCCAAACATGGTTTCCTACAACTCATCCTTAACCCTTTGAAGCCGAAGTCAATGTGAGAGAGAGAGAGAAGAGAAAGTGGACTAGTAGCTATTAACAGTTCTGTTTTAACGGGAGGGGGCATAAATTTTGTTTTGCGGCAACGAAGGTCCCCAGGCAGTGCCCTCTCGTCCTTCTGGCAGAAGCAGGTTTAGTGGAGGTAAGGCATTTGGAAGTGGAGAAAGGAGAGAGCTTGGTTTGAGTCTTACTGCGTTCATGCAAAATTTTGGATATTTACTATATAAGCCTTGGGAGGGTGTCATTAAGGCAAATTTTGATATTGATATGGGGGGGGGGGTTCCTTTTAGGGCGTAATTTTGATATTGGCATTGGGAGGGCTGCATGAGAATTTGGATACTAACTCAGCATTTGCTCTGGGACAAAAAGAATCGATAATTTTCATCGAGATGATGTCTGGTATTAGTTACTTCTACCCAGAAGACTGCCACCTTCGTACTCACCGCCCTGAGAACATCAAATCTAACTTGAAGAATGTGAACTATTAACTCGACTCTCCAGTTTGTTGCAATGCGTTAAAACACTGTTTCACCCCACCCAGAAGTAGACTGAAAGTCTATAATTTGGTTTTAATAATATTTATTGTTGTTGTTTCCACATATTTGGAGTTGACGAGAAATACGAAATATTTACTGAAGGTTAAAAGTCGATTATCGATATCGAAATGCGAGAGACAAAAGAATGTGAAATCACTTCAGAAACTCAGCATTGGACAGTTAAACACAGATTGTGTTGGAAGAAGAATTAAAGATGAAAATAGTGTACAGCCAGGAAATGAACAAAAGTTTTAACTCGAAGACAAGTGACGCAGAAAATAATTATTTAGTGTGGTTCGTCGTCCTCAGGTGATCTTTTATGGAATTCTCCATCTTCTGAGGCCAACTCCTTCATAAGTGTGGGCATGCTGGACACATTGATGTGTTTCATTTTCTTAAATCAGTAAACATCTTTTTTTTTCAAATTCCTTCAGAGATTCACAAATAAAACTCTATGCCGCTAAAGAATAAGATTCTGGAGCGTTACCGTCTATAGTTTGCGACTGTAATCTTGAGACTTTCGGAGTCAGGAGGTGGGGTGAAGGAGGAAGGACTTCCTGCATTCCTTGCAAGTCTCAAGATTACAGTAGCGAATAGTAGTCGGTGACGCTTATTGGCTCAGAGTACCTGAAAACTCATTGCCACTGCACATCCTTGGCGATCCGCCAAGTTATGGGCAGGCAGGAATAAATGTAATCAAAAATTACTTTTCGTTGCTATTCAATAACTAATATGTACGAAAAATAAGTCCGAGCTTAGATAACAGTTAAAGGGCCCTTACACAACACCAGCGTATACATGCAAAACAACAGTTCCAGTAATTGCACAAACGGCTTGCGCGATACGGAAAAGTTTTGATATTTTTCGCGCCATCACAAATTTGCGCATGCGCGTGTGTGTCGCGTATATTGAAGTGGAAGCAAAGCCTTGTTGACACCAATAAAGTTGCTTGGCAACAAAAACTTGAAAGAACATGAATAATTTGAACTGCGTTTCAAGCACGATTCAAGACTAATAAAACTGTTTAAAATTTCAAGTGAAGAAGAAACCATTTCAGCTTTTTTTGCCTTGAAATATCTTGAAGATGGCCGTCTTCTGGGTTGTAGCGCCGTGTAGTCTGGTATTAGTTACTTCTACCCAGAAGACTGCCACCTTCGTACTCACCGCCCTGAGAACATCAAATCTAACTTGAAGAATGTGAACTATTAACTCGACTCTCCAGTTTGTTGCAATGCGTTAAAACACTGTTTCACCCCACCCAGAAGTAGACTGAAAGTCTATAATTTGGTTTTAATAATATTTATTGTTGTTGTTTCCACATATTTGGAGTGGACGAGAAATACGAAATATTTACTGAAGGTTAAAAGCAATAAGTCGATTATCGATATCGAAATGCGAGAGACAAAAGAATGTGAAATCACTTCAGAAACTCAGCATTGGACAGTTAAACACAGATTGTGTTGGAAGAAGAATTAAAGATGAAAATAGTGTACAGCCAGGAAATGAACAAAAGTTTTAACTCGAAGACAAGTGACGCAGAAAATAATTATTTAGTGTGGTTCGTCGTCCTCAGGTGATCTTTTATGGAATTCTCCATCTTCTGAGGCCAACTCCTTCATAAGTGTGGGCATGCTGGACACATTGATGTGTTTCATTTTCTTAAATCAGTAAACATCTTTTTTTTTAATAAAGTTTACATTTCAGTCTTTAGGAAACCAGCACGCAGTAATTCTGTCGAGGCAATTTTACTTTTCCAGGCATGAAACGAACCTAACCTAAATTTGAACACAAGCTTGAATTCAAGATGGTGTAATTCAAGCAACTTGACTAATGTGAACAAAGCTTGAGTAGCAAAGACTTTTCGTCGGAATTTATTGATCAGTGCTGATTTTTCGGTTATTTGGCATGTGAAAGGCGAATTGTACAAAAATAGAAATTCAAAGGTTAAGGAATACGAAAAAAATAAAATAAAATAAGCACTCAATGAAAAAGCATTTCACATTTTAAAAAAAGTACACAGAACCTGACTCTTTGAAAGCCGTTTAGCAAATGAATATTACACAAACGGCTGGTGCAGTGTGTAGGTTAGACTAATTTACGCCATCATTTGTTTGCCCATGCAGGCTCGTTGGTGCCTTGTTTCGCCCTCTTTACAAACACACAGGCAAAGCGACAGCACATACAAACCAGTCCCCGGTCAGCCCGGTCGCTTTTGTACACTGCAGAATGCGAAATTATTGCATTACGCTACAACAGAGCAGCGGCTAAAGGCTAAAGTGTTTTACCTTGGTTCACAAAATACAATGCACTGTAAAGGTCACTGTATCAAAACGCCACTGATTGTATGGGAATTAAATTGAGGAAAAATGTTTTCAGTTACGCTATACGTACTCAGACAGACTCTTTGTTGTCTTACTCCTACACGCCCTTTCCAATTTCGTGACGTAGCCCAAGCTCTAAATTATGTTGCGCCCACTGTAATCGCCGAATCGAAACACATTTCAAATACAATTCTGACATAATTGTCCTTTAGTTTCGTGCGATTTAATGTAGAGGTCACATTTGATTGGAATGAACAGAAATTAATTTCCCGATAATCTTTCGTGTAAACGCGAAATGCCAATTTCTTGAAAATTCGTCAAATTATTTTCCGGAGACTGACTATTTGGGCTATCTAAGGCCTCACTGTGAGTTCACGTGGAAATATAGCGTATACATAAAAACTTTCCGAGACTACTTTTTGGGGGGAACGTTATTTAACAGTAGCCTTAACCCTTCAAATGCTGGTTTTCAGCTCAAGAGACCTTCTGTTATTTCACATCCACTGCAATATGCAAGATGTTTCACAGTGGTGAGAGAAGCGACCGTCTTCAGCCATGTGACGCCGTCTAGCGTTTCGGTGAACTTCATTCTTGCGAAACGCTGATAACACAAGACGTAGCCCAGAAGATCAAAATCTATACAGGGTGATTCTGAAATACACGGCGTCAGTTTTGGGGGAAGTGTTCTATGCACAAAAGTAACAACCAAATTCTTTGTAGACAAGGGTCTACTTTTTTGGGGGAACGTTATTTAGCAGTAGCCTTAACCCTTCAAATGCTGGTTTTCAGCTCAAGAGACCTTCTGTTATTTCACATCCACTGCAAAATGCAAGATGTTTCACAGTGGTGAGAGAAGCGACCGTCTTCAGCCATGTGACGCCGTCTAGCGTTTCGGTGAACTTCATTCCTGCGAAACGCTGATAACACAAGACGTAGCCCAGAAGATCAAAATCTATACAGGGTGATTCTGAAATACACGGCGTCAGTTTTGGGGGAAGTGTTCTATGCACAAAAGTAACAACCAAATTCTTTGTAGACAAGGGTCTTTGTGTTATTTTAAAGTGAAGGTCACAGCTCGAAAACGAAGCGTAAAAAAAGATCGATTACATCGATATTACTTGTTTTTACGCAAACACAAAATCAACTAAAATTCTTCTGTATATTTCGGAAACAATCTACTAAATATTTCCACCACTGTTTACGAGTCTGCGGGACATTTTCTTTCAGTGTAATGCGAAGACCGGGCAACAAAAGTGGGGTTAAGAAAGACATCTCGAGTCTTGCACGGTAAGGACTAGAACAAATGTGTTACATTACTTTCCTCGCCAGCCAACCAGCTTCAGTCACATGCTGTACGCTCGCTCGGGTAGTTGGTGTATAAAGTATCAAGTTACTTAAAGCGTGAAACAGACGCCGGCATACTTAGTACACGAATCGGGATGAAATGGAGCCCGATCAGCCTAAGGTAGGCTGTTGCTCGTAGATAGTGCATTACCAAGCAGCAAGGCGCACCGGATGGTGCAGGTAAATGATGATCTTTTAAAATACCTGAGCATGATTCCGTTATTGAGGCTGTCTGGCAGAGGTGGTGGCGTGCGGACATACCGTGCTGCCGTCTGGTGTGATGATATTCCATTGTGCATAAAATCCACTGTTCCCTCAGTACCGTGGCAGCAGTCCACAGAAACGCTTTTCAACTCTCCCTCCGGCATTGTAACACCACGACACCTGTAATGAAACACAGATTTATTTTAGAATGTTATCAGGAATATAATTTTTGTCATAACACAGCCTTTACTCCCAGAATGTCTGAATAATAATAGGATCTACCGCGATGGTACCTGTCTTGTCTTGGGTGTCAAGTTCCATCGTGACACACCTATCCAATTCGCTGCTAAAGCCGAGTATGCTTCATTCGTACCATGCGAAAACTCTGTAGGAACTTGTAACATGCGCCTTGCGAACGTTTCAATTCCATTACAGTGCCAATTTTAAATAAACATTTACTTCGTGGTTCCACAGTACGTCAATGACCTTGGCCGCCTCACATATGAAAGGTTTCGTAAACTATTTAGACACTTAGCAGAACTCCTTGGAAGAAAGATGAACCCCTTGCAAATCATCTATATACATGACCGCGCAGAACAGAAAATGTTATCACGAAGTGAAGTGTTGGGGAACTTTCACATCCGAGTCTCGGGTTTTAGTGTTTCATCTGTTCAAAGTTACGATGATCTACAGGTCTCTGTCAGCCCAGTCAGTGATTTGCTTTCACAGACAGCTGATGATGAGTCAGGGAGCTGTCAGAGAGAGGTAGCCTTGGAGCGTGTGCAAACACGCTCCGAAAATCGGAACTGGTTTCTTGCACCCACTCTCACGTCTGCTAGGAACTTCGGGTGAAAATTAAATGACGTGATCAGGTTCCCGGTAGATATCTTTTGGCGGAGTGTGAATTATCTACCAATTATGGCAGTCATGTTGACAGAGTTTCCAACCCAGGAAAAGACATGAGTAACTCCAAGAGCGAGTTGAATCCAATCATCGAGAGGTTCCGGGTTCAAATCTTGATCCGGAGACCGGCCTTTTTTGGGAGACGAGAACTAGGTGGATGTGTGATTAAAAACAATACGTTTTACGATTAAGAGTTCATCGCAAAGCACATTTCCAACTTGTTAACACTAACCCAGAAACAAGAAACAGTCTGGCGCAAGCAACGGCAGAATTCTTTCTTCAGTCGCTTCTCACAAGCAATCTTGTCTTGTTTACTGATCTGTAACTTGTTATTTGTAAAATTTGTAATTATCCGTGCGTGACCTCAGTCAGCCCTTAGTCGGAAAATGTGCCTTCTAAGTTGCAGAACTAAGGGGCTCCCCGTATTAGCTGATTTTTGAGTCGAAGGTCGCAGTTAATAATACGACGCGCTCAACAACAACAAAAATCAAAATCCTCGTGAATTTGTCTGTTACTGGCAAATCAACGCGCGCTAATCGCAATGCAGGGATACAACGACATCTGCAGCTTCCAGACAAGGCTACAAACAGCGGAACACCGGATTGGGCATGCACAGTCCAACATTGGTTAGGTAAGTTTCTTATAAAGTAGAACACAAGCCACTTCTCCTTTGACGAAGGAGGTCAGAGCGCCCAATTTCAAGCCGTCTTTCTTCCAGGCTGGCTGGCATTACGTCGCCCAGGTCAGCCGTCGATTAAAGGTCATCCCAATATTCCGCACTGTTTCGCTGTGTTGGCTCACCAAACAACGTGACTGGTCTGGGCTTTTGGATGCGCCTCGCAGTCTTGGCAACCAGCACTACAGTACTATTAAGACGCTGATTGTAATCCTGTAGCCAGTGCTCGGCACCCGGTCAACGTCATTTCCCGGATGCGCTTTACCCCCTGGTAGGCAGGATGGTCTCAGGGCCGGTCTGAACGCAGAGGTTGGAAAAAACAAACCCTGCCCCTGTCGGGGATCGAATCTCGATGGCGTAGCTCGTATTCAGACATTATTTTCTTAAACTGACTGAGCTATCGCGGTTCACACCAGGTAAGACGGGACGTTTGACGCTTTTAAAGTCGGCCCTTGGCCCACACGGTGTCGAAGGCTTTAGCCACGTCCAGGAAAATCGTGCCGGTTAGCCGCGTCTCGTCAAAGTCTGTGTTGAATCTTTCAACTCGACGGGCCAACTGCAGCGTCGTGCTATTTCTGTATCACAACCCAAACTGATCGTCTCGAAGAGCTTGCCGATCGTGTCAAGACGATCGACGGATCTGCAGGAATATGGCAAAACCCCGATCATAATACCGTTCGGGCCCAGAGCCTTGTCAACGTCGAGTTCCATGATGGCCTCCGCCAACTTCCGGTTCACCGACTGAAACTAAGAATCAAGGTCGTCGGCAGGAGATTCCGCTATCTAGGAATGCGAGATAGTTAGTCCTCCCTGCATTTGAAACTGAATGACGAATTCACTTCACTCTCTTTTTCGCCTTGCACATTGACTGGACATCAGTGTCCAGGGATCTGAAGGAGTCGCTTCGCAGAGCACATGTCGCCACGTGTCGACGCTTGAGTTAAGACATCGAAACTGCCTTTTGAATGGCGTTGGTCAGCTCATCTTTTGCCAATGGTTTACCCGAGAAACAGTTCGTCTGTCCAGTGACAGTACGGTTTGCGAACCTCAGGGCCTGATTGCTGTATCTCTCGTTCTAGAAGCAGATGTCGACACTGTTCCAGACGTGATGAAAGTTTATTTTATGGGCGCGTGGTAAGCAGTTCTGGCGACCATGTGAATCGAAAAATGTGACGAAAGGATTTCAGGACTTGATACGAGTGGAGGTGGTGGAGAAAGGACCTTTTAGAACAATGTTAACTTTAAAAATTCTACGCGGCTCGTCCTCTTAAGCCAACTGATTAATATAACCCCAATGACTTTGCCGAAATTTATTGTTCTCATTTAAACTCTGCTCTAAACTACTGACAAGTTTCTGGGGAAAATGACATAGTCCATAGTTAGTTAATCTTACACAGTGGATTCCGGTTAATTGGGACACATCGGCACTAGAACACTTTGGCCCTATTATGCGAAGTTCCACGTAAAGAGTTAAAAAGGTTTGTTCTTCAAGATTTGTCGCAAATGAACTGCTGCCACGATTGGCAAAAATGTAATCAGAAGGAAATGTGTGCTGAAATCTAGGTGACTATAAAAACAACATATGTCCAAAGGCTTTCCATGAAAAAAACAGCAGTACATGGACAAGCGGTGCACAAAGGCAAGGCTTGAATTAATACGCTGTGTGGTGTTTCAATGTGGCTAGTTCTGTCAATAAAACCTGGCTGTGACATAAACTGCAGTCTTTATTAGTCTGTGTTTAGTAGTATTTTTATGAATAATATTAATGCTGTTTTGAACAATTACTACAGAATAAGAAAAAATGACAATAGTAATGGCTGTGATGCGTGATCTGCGGTGCTAAGAACGGCTGAACCACAGTTAACATTTGTCGATTTTATATACTTTTGTCTTGTTTGTGCAAAGGCAAATTACCTAGATGACTGTAATTAACAGTCTGACGTTTCAGCACTCGTAAATTGATACAAAATAAAAATTTGAAGAGAAACTCAGAGGTTCAGATGCTGGAAGGACTTTCTTAATTTTATTTGTAAGTTTAATTTTGGACGAACGTCATTTTCCTTAGAAACGCCTTCGTTTGTTTAAATTTTTTATAATTAAAGCAGATCTTGCCTCTACTTGGTTCTATTCTTCTTCAAGGCATAATTTTAGTTTGTCAAATATTTATCTAAATGAGATATTCTGCAGCTATAATATTCAAATGCAATATTGACTGTTATAAATTATCTTACGATAAAAAAAATTGTACGTAAATAAGTAACAGCAAAAATATCACGAAGATTAACAAATAAATTATTTTTATGTATATATTTACCTCGAAACAAATTAGAGTAAAAACAAGTTCGATGCAAATCCATAAAACCATAAATAATTCTATGTTCTAATAAAGCGTTTCAGACCAATTTTTCTTAAAGTGATTGATGCTTTTAATTTAAACTCGTTTGTAATTGTTGAGGGGACAAGAAACTGACGGGTAAGATAAGTCAGTCGACATTCTGTTGTGACAACAGCAATATGCATTGTTTAGTGAACAGGGGCTTCGTGTTTTCGTTTCGATGAAAATAATACAGAATTATGTAGGTCGCCAAATATTTTGAAAGGAAATTACAATGTACGTGCAATAACAGTCCTTGTTCAATAAAAACAGAGTGACGTGTATCCAAAGTTTGACTACACCTGCTGCTACTGAATCCATCGAAGGCTGAACCTAACCTAACATAACCTTCGAACGACAATGGCACAGAAGCGACTGAGATTGACAATTATTTCAACAGAAAACGGCGCAACTTGTGCGGTGGTCTATTCCGAAATCTTGGGTTCCAGAAAAAGCACAAAGATTTTATAGAGTGAGTGAAAATGTTATTTGTACCAGTAGTTTGAATAAATGCAGGCAGATTCATTACGTCCAATGGCGTGTAGGTATACATCTTTCCAAAGAAGTGCACCTTAAGTCACTAAAAATCATAAACTATTATTACGATAATGGCCTAACCTATTTTTATGACCTTTGGCAGCCAATCTCTATTCAAATATTGTCATTAATGCAAAAATTACCAGCGTTAGAATTTACAGATGCAGACGGAAAGACTTGCATAAATCGTGTGTCAGTTCTGGAGCCGTTAAAATTAGAATTAAATAACAAAAAATGCTTTGCGTGTACTTTTATGGGATCTCGCTACACCATCTCGCCTAGGGCCTCGCGATTGGTTCGGCCGCCACCGTATATAAATTTCTGAATTTCAGAAACCATTTAAAACACCCGTAACTACTGTCCATAAAGCAAGGCCAAAAAAACACTGTATAATTTGTTGTTGTAGATGTATTGCTTTGTTCGGTCTGGCACAAACACCAGTTCTTTGACAATACAAAAGTTTAAAGAAGTAAACAGCTGACAGGAACTCACCCAACACATGCGTTATGACATTACACTAGCAGGTAATCCAAGTCACAACTGTCAATGCATTTCACGAGACCGGTACCAGGGACCATTTGGACGCGATTTAGATTTCTCACTCCCCGTCGACGTTAGCACAACAAACACAAAGAACCAGCTTCCAACAAATCCCGCTTTCCTACTAAGAAACACAACACGAGCGACCGGAAAGCTGTTCTGTGAGTGCAAGTTCGGTGCAGGTGTACTGGGCGAGAGAGACAGAGAGAGGAGAGGAGAGGGAAGTTCACATCGATTTTCTCTCGACCGAGAGTTTCTGGAGCACGATATTTAAACAAAAGAATACGGGAGGGAGCTGGTGAGGCCATGAGAAGGTTCAACAGACAGGAAGTGATTGTTTCGTCATAAAATAAGATTTCGGGCGATCATTTATGGGCAAAAACGAATCGAAATGCATTATACCTTGCACAAGGCGTGAAAAAAGGACTGCGACTTGAGAGAAATTGTACTTTTCTCAGCCACCTCAATAGACGAGCCACAAGAAGGAAATGATTACATGTGCTGTGCTGTTGAATTGACATTTTTATAGGCTTTTATAATCTTCAGAACCTTCGTTTCATGGCCAAAGATGCTGGAAAAATGATCACCGAGGAAGTAAGTTGTGTCCACCCAGGATTATAAGGCTAATTTGAAGTGAATCACGGGTTTTGAGGGGAACATACTGCCTCTGTCTTCAGGTATAACATTACTCAGAAACGATTATATCCATGTATAACGGAGACCACAACGGATAATTTCACTGCCGTGAATTTTAGTCACTAACAAAGAAATATTTCAGACTGTGTGGTCTGCTGAGTTGTGTATCAGATGCCTCTATGATCAGTCACAACCTAGAAGACCACAAGGAAACTATCATCGCCTTTGAAACCTGTTAACTAGCATGGGACAAATCACTTGCCACTAAATTATCCTTTGTAAGCCACGTAAGTAAACGTATTAGTTTCATATGAAAACACTTTTAGTTAATTTCAAGTTTTGTGATGTCGTGCGGATACGAAACTGTCTTTTTATTCTTCTTGGTTTTCTAGAAAGACCGAAATGAACCTATTACCGCTTCATTGTGATTTTTTTCACAAACCGCTGAACACTTCACAACATTCACTGGCATGACGCCTATAAGCTTACCAAAGAAAGGAAAACAGTCAAACACATCCACCAGCCAAGACAGGAGAGAAACACTGAACGCCAGTTACTAAGGCCACTTGTCCAGTGCCCGTAAACATTCCTACTCAGAGTGAGCTGAGAGGCTATGAAACACCTGATCGCCGTTTCACAACTACAGAAGAGAAATACAAGCAGGGGTGCCACAAAGCTCCGTTCCTTCCCCAGCCTTGTACACTTTATATATAAATAATGCCCCCCACCCCTTAAAAGTCAGGTGTACATTTAGACCTCTTTGTTGATGTCAAGTCTACACGTAGGATTTTAGGTCTTCACGGAGGTGAATCCCAAGATAGCTGTCTTCTAGGTTGTTACGCCGTGTAGTCTGGTGAAAGTTTACCGACGTTTCAGAGGTCCTTGTTGCCTCCAACATCACTCATCACCCCGAGGATGGAGACAGCAAGAACCTCTGTAAACGTCGGTAAACTTCTACCAGAGTACAAGGCGCAACAACCCAGAAGACAGCCATCTTCACAAGTCTGCATGTTGTACAGACCGCAAGAAGGACTGTGAGGAGAAAAAGTTGGAATATAAAGACGCAGACCGTCTGTTTCTCCCGCAGACTTAGACCAGTTGACGCTTGTCTTACATTGAATGGGCGGAACATTCAATTTGTTATTCAAGCGAATATCTCGGCGTATTTTGATAGAAGGATTTAATAGAGATTGCATATTGAAATGATACTATCCCAGGCCTTCAAAACATTTGTTAGAGTCAACACTCCATTCAGAAGTAATCGACTGAGCGTGCGACTTTGGTCAGACACCAATCTTCTGAAATTGCAAAGCAAGTTTTTCCGTACCACTGGCAATGTTCCAAGGCGCAAACCGGTCCGCGAATTACAAGCGCCTTCAAAATTCCACTCGTTTATGATTTAATCTCAAAATTGTGCAGACAGCAAGTAGAAGTCATACAAAATAATCGCGGTCCAAATGTTTGCGAAGTCCAACTCAACGCGTAAGAGACTTAAACTTGTTGGCGGGCAAGCATACGACCCTTCTAGTGACTAAGCTATTTAAGCGAAACACACGGACTGGAAACCTAGGCTGATTTCAGCGAAGGGTTCGCTCCTTAGGGATTACGCTAACAGAAACTCCTGTTTGATCTACGGGCCTGAAACCTCAACCACGGCTCCTTACACACAACGAAACCCCTGACGTCCTTGACATTGCAGTCGTCAAGGACTTCGACCAACCGGTGTATCTGACTCTCTGTTCCGCACTCAACTCAGATCACCTGCCCGTCCTCATCGACACCACGTGACAATCATCCTTTCATAACCAACCTGACAGAGGGAATCTGCCAAAAGGTTCCACTTCAGCTCTGGGTTCAAATCGCAGAGAGCCATCCAAATGTTAACCGCTGAAGAATATCCTGCACCATTAACTGGTCAGCTGGTTTGTCAGTTTGTTAGCTACTTAATATCTTTCAAGCCAACGTCTTCCGGATTGTATTTTTGACTTTTTAGACAATGGAAATATTTACGTATTTCTAATAAGTGTCCTGCCGCGCGCTAAACCAGCCTAATTTCTGTAATTAATATCACTCCATTCTGTCACAAAAGATAACTGAAAATCTGGGTAAACTTTTGCTCCGTTGATATCTACTTGTGAAACAGAAAATCACGAAAAATGATTATAGTGTGGTTGACACTTTATTCATTATTAATTTAATTTGGTATGAAATGACCCTGTGATGACGTCACCAAAAAAAGTCTTGTGTAGTTTCCTGTTCTTAGTCTATTGTTACTATGGAAACGCACAAAGAAAGGCATTTTAGCAAAACCTCGTCATGGGAAATGTTTGCGTATGATTCACGAATCGGTATGACAAAGTACAGAGTTTGATCAACAACAGATAGATCACGTGTTTATGGAGCAGAATTCCCTTTGTTCAGATGTACCAACATGGTATACTTTGGAGGCTTCGTTTCATAATACGTTATCCGCTTAAGCCTGCAACGACGGATTTAATATTACAAGTTGGTTTAATTGATTAACACGTAAAATCATAACCGACTCGGCTACACTGTTATTGCAGACGGTCAAATCGTTAAGTGGGCTGCTCACCATGGACGCAAAAATCATCAAGCTCCGATGCATATTTTGTTGAAATAATCGCGAGGCTCGGAGTTTTGGCGTTTATATTAACAGTGAAACGGAAACATAAGATAGATGTGTGTACCCCAGGTCTGGCCGGTGGGGCATGAGCGTGGTAGAACAGATAATTTTTTGGGTTCAGGCCGGCTGTAGTCCTGGTCCAAACGATAGCAATCCTACGTTGTAAGCATGAAATATGAATTATTTTCTGCGTCACTCGTCTTCGAGTTAATAATTTTGTTCATTTCATGGCTGTACACTATTTTCATCTTTAATTCTTCTTCCAACACAATCTGTATTTAACTGTCCAACGCTGAGTTTCTCAAGTGATTTCACATTCTTTTGTCTCTCGCATTTCGATATCGATAATCGACTTATTGCTTTTAACCTTCAGTAAATATTTCGTATTTCTCGTCAACTCCAAAAACGTCTAAATTCCGTTGTATCCACTTATCACTCATTTTGTAAAGGTTCACAGCAAGAAATATTATTAAAAACAAATTATAGACTTTCAGTCTACTCCTCAGCGGGGAAAAAAAATGTTTTCCGGTGTTGCAATAAACTGGACAGTGAAGTTAGTAGTAGTTAACATTTTTCA
This sequence comes from Zootermopsis nevadensis, assembly GCF_000696155.1. The sequence continues at coordinate 715,955 of NW_019060576.1, read as the reverse complement.
AACTGTTATTCAAGCAAAGTAGAAAGCTGAACTGGTTTCTACTTCACTTGAAACACAGTTCAAATTATTCAAGTCCTTTCAAGTTCTCGTCTTCAACAGACTCGTAATCAAGCCACTTCACTAGTGTGAATGAGATCTCAGAAAGCAGTCGTTAAGATAATCAATGTTCTGTCGTCTTACGTAGCGTAGTTAATGTTGGGGGCATGCCCACTTTCAGGGGGTGAACTTGATGTACAGCCTACGACGTTTCGGGAATTGGTTTATTCTCGTGTTCAGGCTGTCATTATAATTTTATGTTAGTGACAAGATTTGGGATCGAACCAGGAACCATTTGAAAACTAGTAGCAGCATATTAAAGTGTAGACAACCGGTGAGGGCAGTAATTGTTTAATTTAATTCGTGCTACCTGCTTAACGATGTTAGTAGCTCACTCTGTAGAGTCGAATGTGCAACAATGAATTAATAATGAAATTTTGGTACTAAACCGGAATTTTCACGGAGGGACTGAGTAAACCCACGAAAAGCTTCAGTCAGGCTAATCGAAATCCAGGCCGAGATTTCTATCCGGGACCTTCGGAATACGAAAGAATGCTAACCACTCGACCGCGAAGTTCAGAATAGCTGTTTTACTTCATGGCCCGTGGTACAAAGAGTCTTAGCGTAGTCTGTGGGTCTCACGTGCTGATTGGCTTTACTGGCTCCAGACCTGCCGTATTGCTTTCATGAATACTGACTTCAACAATTTCTGATTGTCCCTGGAAATTCTTTCCTCTGATTTGGTAATTTCATCTTCTTGCCGAATATACTATTGATATGATGGATTACCAACCTACGTGAAGGCCACTTTTCTTTTCTTGATGTCAGGAAATTAAAATGAAAAGGTTGTGATGACATGATGTTCATACCAAGTTTCATGAAATCCGGGCAAATTCAAAGTGATTAGACCTTCTGGATGACAAGCATGCACCATTTTGATATTCTAGTCAGAAACTACAAGAATTACAGCTAGTGTGTAATTTGCTTCGTCTAGTTGAGCAAAGTCAAAGTGTTTTTATCAGTTACATGAAGTATAATCCATGCATTTTGTAACAGTTCAATTGGTGGAACGGTCTCCTTCAAGTTTAGTTTCGTTCGGAACATTGCCGTGGAGGCATGCGCTGTTTAATGACGTAAAAATAAGAACTGTATGCAAAGGAGGTGTCCCACACAATCTGAAGCCACTCTTCCACCCTGATTGGCGTTCTTTAGCAACATAATGCACAATGTGAGATAAATTCACAGTGCTGACATGATGCACCAAATAATCCTGTTCTCATTTTTCGTTGACGTAATCATCTACAGACGCAGAAACATTCTCATGTTTTGACGACATCATGAAAACTGAACTAAAGCAGTCTCTCACGCATATTGATCAGAAAAAAGTTTTGTACAAAACTTATTACGTGCAACACGTTTTAAGGAAGCTGGTTCCTCTCTTTATCACGTACATGTGAACTGCGATACTATACTGCAATCAAAGTAAAAAAAAAGGATTCCAAATTACTTCAGAGAGACATCTTACAAGAGATCCGCGATAATCACAGGAAGAAATCATAAAAGGCTTCAGAACCCCGTCACATATTTGCTACAACGATAAATAAACGGCAAGGCGATTGAATTACATAAAATCACAAAGAATACATCTGGAGTACTGAAACCCTCATGCGAACAGACTACTCCTCAGACACGATGATACAATTTAAGCAGGTCTGTATCTCAGATATCACCATCTGTATTAACGATTAAATTCTAAATAATTCACAGCACCATGGAATGAGCTAATGAAAGGAAATGTGCGCAGGGATTCTCTATTTTAGAATGTCACTGGTTATTTGAAGACGTATTAAATACATAACATACTGAGAATCTAGTAAAATGAGAGAACCATTTTGGATGGTAAAACATGAAGGAACAGGAAAGAAGTATTCGTCAGATACTTGAAAGTATTATCCGAAAAACAAGGAACGTAAAATGAGAATAATCGATATTGAAAACGGGTTATGATTCGATACTCAAGCAATTTTACTTCCAGTACGATGATCACTAAACTTTTAATGCTGTTCAATAAAATCTTCTCGGGCTGATGATGAGGACAGAGATGGTCCCTGAAACGTCGGTTTTGTCTTTTAACCATTTGACGTGGCTGATCACCTGAGAAGATTTTATTGAGTTACGACGCCGCGAAAGCTTCAAATCATGTTTCATGCTATTCTTCTCTTACAAAGTCGTAGGCCATCGTCGTGCCCTGTAATGTGTCGATGTTAACGATACAAAAGTCGGCCACTGCCGTCACTCTCCTCCCTTCTTTGAGGTCAAAACAATGTTTGTTAGGTTAGGTTCTAGACCTTATCAGATATTTTGTCTCCTCCTGATTATAAGTCACTGACTCTGAGCTCTTATCTCTTCTTGAATAAAAGTCACTAACTCTGTCTGGTCTCTGATTATAAATCACTGACTCTGTCTTGTAATATTGGCTACATTTAACACTGTCACGAATTTAATCAGTAATTAACCATCTTCATGGAGCGCAGTCGTTCTTGAGAAATCTATAGACTCGCAGGTATAGTCGGCGCATTAGTTTTTGGCCGGTGGACAAGCTAGCGGAGCTGGCGGACGGGCCTACTCTGTGTACCTGAGGTGGCACGGTCAGTGTATTTCTTTTGTTTGGGCATTCAGTCCGATAAGCTCCTCGGTGCAGTCAGCATTATACTACCGCATAAGAGACTCGCTCCTAGCGTTCCCTTGAAAATTCCACCGGCCAAAAACTACTGCGCCGACTATAGCAAAGAAATTCCGTGAGTTATAAGGGATCTAAAGATTCATTAGCCTGTTCAGAAATCTGGATCCTATTCAGAGCCATATTAATCCAGGCCCACATTCTAACACCCTATATTTTACATTCCATTATACAATATCTTTCTAGAAACGCCTGTGACTTAGACGTGGTCGTTTGCCTTCTAAGTTCCGACCTTAACAATAGGCGTCCTTCTGCTGTATTGAGCCATCTTCAGTGCCTTATATATTCACGTTACTGTTCACTTAACATTTACGTGTATTATGTATAGATCTACATATAATAAATACGCGTTATATATTTTAACAAAATATTAAAATTTGTAATCATTAAACTAATATCAATATTTACAATCAGTTCCATGGTTAAGAACGTTACATCCTCTTACTTAAACATAATAATGCCTGTGACTTGATTAGCTTCAAAACTTATTGTTTATCCCAATGTCCCTTCGTTATTCTTATTATTATTACGTTTGCTTTACAGTTTAAAGTCACATTAAGCGCTGTCGCGAGATTGCTTCTGGTTGATGCCACATTTCAAAAACGTCTTCTTCAATTATCACCTGGATTGCAAAAGCTAGAATGGCTTACGTACATACTTGTATCCCTAGTGGGCATAACACGGAAAAAGTATCGGATGCGAAATATGGAAAGCTTATATCAGGACATAAACAACTATAAATTCCAGAAGGAAAGAAAATGAATACAAAAAATAATATTATAATACTTCTACTTACAGATCCTTCCGTATATGCAGTATGAAAATGAAGTCTGAAGTCAGGAAGACATCCTTCAATTATTTTTATTTTCATACCATATTTCAGCAACAAATTAAATGAGAATGGAACTCTGTTAAGTCAGTCAAATACTGTCCCTTTCAAATGCTTTTCTACTTACTCATTACAAAAGAAGGCGTATTGAACCTGAGATAATGACGTGACGAAACAGATGCTAGATCGAGAGTTCTTCAACGCTTATCTCGATCAATCGAGTATCTACTTCTTTATGGATGGATTAAGATTAAAATCTGGTCTGGGTTTAACACCTGGCAAATTGATCTTTGAACGATTAGTCCTTCGTGGACAATTTTAATCAGCTACTTAGACGTTAACCACTTGATAAAAACTTCGATTTCAGAGTACTGTATACTACTCTGCAATAATTAGTTTGATTTTAATTTTGGAATGTTCTAAAAAAACTCTATCAAAAAGTGTAACTTGCCTTGAGCTCACTTCGTATGGACGTTATTTGCAACCGGTCCTTTCTTCATTCAAGCCTCGCGTTGTATTTATGCCTGGACTGTAGCTGAGTTTTAAAAAGGAAAGTTAGGTTATGTCAAGCGATGAGTCTCTTCAGCGGGATTGGCATCGAACAGAACTCAAATTGTTGAGGGAAGTCACGAATCACGTCACGGGCAACCGGGTTATCAGTTTGGATTTATTAAATTTGAGATAAATGTAATTGAAATGAAACATACGTGATTAACGTATCCCCAATCGCTTTATCACCGACCTTTGGACACAGATGCGTCCGTGACATATACACAGTACTTATCAGATTACCTAAATGATATTTAATAGAATTTATGCTTTACTTCCGAAACCTGTGGTAAAAGTGTTGCAAGTTAATGACACTGAACTGAGAGGTTTTCTGACTTAATATAATTTAGATAAATATCGTGTCCTTGAAGTACAGCAGCGACTACCCCCGTTGAATGCTTGCTACCTACTGCTGCTTGAAAGCCAAGCCAAGTTACTATTTCCAAAATTATAACAATTCCTCTCGCCTGTTACAGAAATGTGAAATTTGTAAGGTGATTGGTTCTTTATCCCCGCGAGTTTCCTGATTAGTGTACTAATTCAAGTTCAAATCGAAATTCTCTTACCCTGATTGACTGCTTTCAAATTCTGAGATCAAACTAAGCGGTTATGGTTGAGTTGTGACGCAATGTCACTTTCGTCTGCTCTTGCGTATATTAAATTAATGCTGGTCCAACCTTCTAGGGGTAAAATGTTGCAATTAAAGTAGTGAGTTTCAAAGAAGTTTTGAATTCGCGAGTATGTATGTTCTCGGTTGACTAACTGAATGGCAAACATAAATCTGCTTCACAGAGATCGTAATCCGATATATGTCTGTCTGTCTGTCTTACGACCGCCGCAAACTGTTTATTTGACTTTCGTTCCGGTTCGAAATATTCCGTTGAATGTCATTACTTCGATTTCGTACTTGATATTTTCATTTAAAATTATTCATTGTCAGGAATTTTTCCATTGTCTTTTCTTTAAAAACCCACGACGTTTCGGAGGCTGTTTCTGTCTCCTTCTTCAGGTGAGAGGTACACTGCTGGGTCCCTTAGATACAGCTAGTCTCTAACACTGAAAAAAAGACGATGGAAAAGTCCTGACAATGAATAATTTTAAGTGCAAACTACCGTCGTCAGAAACCCTTAGAATTGAATATTTTCATATTATATAATTTGCTAAATTTATTTAACTCAGACATTCCTCACTGCAGTCTCTCTTCCTTATCAAATATTAAAACCGTGCCATTTACAAATAGCAGCATGTTCAATTATATTCGTCCTGTATTTATTCCCTTATGAACTGCCTCTTCTCTCTTTTTACATTCCTGTAGAATGTCCTCCAAATCTGGAAGAAGGTAATTTTCAAGCCGTTAAAGGAAGCAAAATTTCGCAACTGCCTGCCATTTTTATTCACACAGTCCTCTCCAAAAATTCTACTGACTCTTGGGACTGGTAATTTCTCTATTCTTGCATTTATATCTCCAGAAATTCTATGCGATCACTTTTATTACATCTATTAATTAATTCCTGGAGGTTCTCACAGAATATTTTAGTTCCCTGCATCTTTCCGTCTTCTGGGTCATACACCAGGAACTGAAAAGTACAACGTCCGTGCGTGGGAGCGAGCCGGAACATGATTAGAGGGATTTTTCTCTTTGAAGCATGTGGTACCAATGATTACTCATACCATCCCAGCTGTACCGTCTGACGTAGGATCTTCGGTACACATGCACTAACTCGGTACAGCTGCACTCGATCGATCCAAACCACATGCCGTAGCTAAGATGAGTCACCCCACACAGTCGTCCCACCCCCTGCGGTCAACAGACTTGAAACAATGTCGCTGAAACCATGTCTGGTGACAAGTTGGATTGCTCCCGCCCCATGATTCGGTTCAGTATTCTAAGACTGATAGAAAGCGACATTTTTCACGTCAAGACAAGTGACAGTGGTTTTATTACAGGGTTAATGAGAGGAGCGTTTCCACCAGCTGAACTCTCGTGGAGACTGTGTAGTATAGGGTTTCCAGCACTACATTATCATAAGAGAAAATATTTCATTATTGAAATAGTGTTTATTGCAAACGTGTTTAGAACGAATACTTTCTGCTCTTAGAGTTACGAGAATTAATTGTTCAAGTTTTCGAATGTTGAGTTGTAACTGATTTATTTAGTACCACGCCATGAAGACGTATCCCCACAATGGTGGAGTATATTGCGTTCCAGCGTTTTTGGCCGCTGAACTTTGTGAATTGGAACCTTAGAGCGAGTCAGTGACCAGACGTTTGCTGTAAGGGATGGCAGCAGGCCGCGTACAGTACACTCCAAATAAAATATCACCACGTTATATAACACAGGATAGCCGATTTCACTACACTACACGTCACTAGACAATTAACACTGCAGAGAGTATTAGATAATTTTATCTTGTTCACAACTCTTCGGTCCTCTTCCAATTCTTCCACTCCTCACAGAACATCGCTTTCTGACATATCACTCGATTCATCACTACCGCTGCTGCTGTTCACTGCAATATCTTCAATAATAATCCGTTCAATGGAGTCTTCGATTATGCCTTCTTGCTGATACTAAATTTGTTCTAGTTTCTCCACATGCTGACATACATTATCCCATTCTTCTTGCCCAATTTCTTCGGTTCTCTAGCGACACAGATTTTCAACGTCCTTAATTTTAAATGTTGTGTTCTTGCTTGCAACCCATTGTTTTACGTCTGCCCAAATAAGTTCAATGGGGTTTAAATCGGGATGGTACGGCGGAAGTCTCAGCACAGTCCGTTCTTTGTCTGCCAAAATCTGATTAATTACGTAATATTTGTGCTTTGACTAATTTAATTTGATTAAATCGTACAGTTGAGCTTTCAACAAGTTGTCACAAAATGGGATGTTTATTTCCAATAACCATGCTTTCAATTCGTCCTTCTTTGAGTAAGATGTCGGTGGTTTGTCTGTCAGAGTGTTGTGATACGAGGCGTTGTCAATGACCAGAAAGGAGATTCCAGCGAACAGGTGTCATGTTGTTAACACAGCTCAGTCAGAAGACAACAATATCAGGCTTCTACACCGCTGCACTGACCGACGGAAACTCCTTCCTTCCTTCCTTCGTTGAGTGGTCCGCAAACTGGGCTCTCCCTACAAGGTCAGCGGCCATAATCGGTGGTTCCAGTTCTACACTTCACTTTTTTTTACCTCGGCACTAGATCGCAGGGGAGCATCACGCCATGGCCCTGATTCTTCAGCAGCAGCTGAACATCCTATAACTACCAGACACGGCATTCACTTATCAGTGACCACTGTCCCCGCATAATCAAATAAGCAATCGAAATATCTAAACACCAACATTTAAAGGTTAAGCGAAGTCTGGAATCACCCGTTCTCCCGCACCACACCGATCCTACCTCCGCTACCCCACACACTCCTCACCTCCTCTCCCAACCGACAGGCCCCTAAAGACTATACTTCCGCTTCTCATGGTCCAAAACACTCATTTCACAACTTTCCTTTCATAGAGCCCTCAAAAATGGGGCATCGACAAGTAAAGCGGCACATTCTAGCCGGAAAGATGGAACAATCCGAGGCTGCCACAAAGGGTCGGCAAATGGCTCACCGACCAGCCGGATGGGCTGCAACCCGGCTCTGCCAGGGGAAGGCGAAAAGAAAGTGCAGAACTATCGCGGGCAACGTTAGCCAACGATTTGGACTCGTCCATCTCGGGGAGGTTGCTGGAACCTACCACTAGGACATTGTCCGGAGCCGCGTCCGTACTTCTGCCAACGCGGGCAAACGGCACTTCACAGGCGAAGAAGCCGTGTGAACGGCCTACGCTGAGGTTGGGACGGCGGGATTCCTCAGCTGATCGCTCCTGCAAGGCTACGCCTATAAAAATTCCTGCTTGATCTACGAGCCGGACTCCCTAAACACGGCTTCTTACACACGCACAATGCAACCTCACATCTTTGATTAAAGCAGTGTCCTACGTAATCGATCACAAATGAGCGGCGCGGACGAATCGGTTGACGTGCCCTGCGTGGGAGAAAGCAAGAGGCGACCACGACGCGTTCAACATCAGGTATCCACCAGGTCGTGGTCAGCTATCGGAAAGTGTGTTTCTGAAAATGTTAATTGCTCAAAGGAAGAGATCTACAATTTTGTCTCTTTGGAAAGGCAACTGAGACAAATGTAGAAAATGCTGTGCATTGTTAATGCAATAACATTACTGCACAATGTTATTAGAGATTAGGTGAGTTTAACAGAACTGGACGTAAATCAATTCAGAGCTGTAAGAGTAGACCAGAGGGCATATATGCCACCATCAAAGATAAACAACACGTCATCCACGCGAGCTGTTCTAGCAAGGAACAAATTTTGCGGGTTTTTCAAGTTCCGCCCTTTGGTGGGTACATAATTCAGCTTCAGCACTGCAGTAATTTATTGTTTCTAGTGTGATCAGTTTGTACAAACAAGTATGAATAATAACGTTGAAAATAAAATTTTTAAAAGTACTTACTTGTTTCTCCATTTTATGCTTTCCTGCTCCATTCCCTGTGCACAAGCACCCGATTATGATAACTGTTATGCTTCATATCCCAAAGATCACTTCACTAATCACAATTTCCGCTAACGTTTCTATCACTGTTATGAAATGCAGAGCAGAGTTTTCCAGCGCCTGCGCTCTCCCTGTACTCCACGGCCGGCACAGCGAACTGCAGCGATCGGGTGGTGCACTTGACTGCATGTTCTGCACTCAGCTGGGACCTGCCCTGATCGATACCACAAACAAACTCCGATGTACAAATAATATACAAGATGCAGACATAACCTTCATGTGCCAAATGCTAACCTCAGCAAATACCAAAAAGAAGTTTACTTCACTGGAATTAAATTATTTAATAATGTTCCTCACACCATAAAAAGTTTTAATTATGACACAGAAGTAAAACTGGCACTAAAAGAGTATCTCTTATCACACTCCTACACAGTAATTTACTTTAATTCTGTTATTTTAAATACATATAGGGAAGCCAAAGGCCAGAATGGGGAACTTAATATTTGGAAGCATGTGGAAGGAACAATAACAAAGACAAACACATGGAGGAACCTTGTGTGGATTTATAGTCTATTTGAAATTTATAATGAGTTATTAGTTTTTTTTAAAAATATGAATTTTTTACAAAAATGTAACTTACCCCTGGGGCAAGACGGGGTATGGTTGATATGTTTGAAAACGTGGTAAGAAGCAACCGATTATCTAATAATTATGACGTAGGATATAAAGATGATAAAGTATACAATATAAAATGTCGAAACTTTACACATTTGAAATCTACTAAGTCCTAACACAAGACTGCACACGTGCACCTCATCCTCCTCCTATCAACACCTGCACATTAGTTACGGTCCCATTTCAAGCAAGACGATCACCGGATCCACCCTTCAACAGACATCGCCACAATACAGGCACTCGTCTTGATGATCCTTTTTTTCACTCGGGGCAAAACGGCATTCCCCATTCTGCCCAGAGTATACTTTTTCAGGTTAGGATTGTCCCACCAAAAATGACATCATGAAAATAAATAAAAATATTGTGTTTAAGACTTTCAAGAAAACACCTTGCAACATGCATCATTGAACAAAGTGGATATGAATAATGAATAGGTCTTACCTTCACTGGAAGTTGAGAAAAGATTCTAAAATGTAGGAGCAAAATCCAGCATGGGTGACTATTTCAGAAACTGTAACAAGATGGCATGACCTACGCTATGACCCTGTGCTGCATGCTAATGGTATTTCACCCGGTCTCGATACATTGCAATGCATTGCAGACGAAATAAATCCGATACCCCGTTCTGCTCCCAGCTCCACTAATAATGGTGATGATTCCTTTATGTAATTACTATACTGTAGTACATCAGATATTTCTGTAAATTTGTATTTAATCTTTTGTATTGTATTTGTATTCTACATCTTTGGCTTAGGCCTATGAAGGGTGTATAGAATGTAAATAAATTCTATTATATTATAGAAAAATTGTTGCCACCATCAACATCATACTTTATTTCTCCCACATATGGTACTTGGTTAAA
>NW_019060576.1:676102-705664 GCF_000696155.1 Zootermopsis nevadensis | reverse complement strand
AAAATAACCTGGAAGACGTGGAGGAATTAAAATTTTTCAGCAATGGCAGAAATGGTTAGAGGAAGATGGGGAAAATTATCTCTAAAAACTGGAGCATATTTCCAATTTAAAGACAGATAAACAGTGTGCAGAGTACAATTACTGGCTGAGGCAGCTAAGTAATTCAAGAAATATCTTCTGAAAACCCATCAGCCAAAGGGTCTCCAGCTGCCTGCAGGTAGCTCAGTAGATGAAATTTCTGTTATTCTACCGAATTTAAATGATTTGCCAGCACAGCCACATATGAACAACATGAATGTTACAAGTTTAACACGTCTTTATCAAAGCAAAGATATGGATGCTGAAGCATATCAGGTCAATGAATGCTACTTTATAAGTTTACTAAGAAAATTTGTACTGGACATTTAACAAATGTTGTAGCAACTTAAACCCAAAAGAGGAAGGCAATATGTCCCACCAAAATGTTACTAGCATCAACAATACAGTTCATCATCAGCCAAATGACCACAGTCAACTTTCATAATTACCCATACATTTTTTTGTATTAGTACATGAAGCAAGAGACTCCATTATTTATATTCTGTAAAAAAACAATAATAAATCAAAACAGCATCCACAACTAACAGAATCCGCAGAGCTCAGCCCCTCCTTAAAATGTGACAGTAGCTGAAAGAGTCAAAAAATTCCGTCTTGTATGGAATCTGAAGGTTGTTTGGTGCAAACACAAGAGACCACCACTGGTTCCTATCCAGATTAACATAAATCCACTCCACTCCATCCTATGTATGCCCAGATATTCTGAGTGGTTACTTCCCTTCAAGCTTTCCAACCAGAATATTGTACAGGGTATACACAAAAGAATGGTGCAGTTTCAAAAGTTAATAAAAAATTTATTCTCACCTTACACGGGCACAACATACACCGTCAGCGGCAGCAACTCTCCAAGTTTCTCATGCGTTAATTACAATCCTTCAATGTGTGCACCCTGGGTCACGTGACACACATCCACATGGTAATCAAACTCATCCCAGACCCGGTGTAGCATGTCCGCTGTAATGGCCTGCAGTGCATGCGTTATCCAATCACGAAGTTTATGGATGGACGTGGGCAATGGTGGTACATAAACGCTGTCTTTAACAAACCCTCAAAGAAAGAAATAGCACGGTGTAAGATCTGGCGAACGGGGTGGCCAAGGGAGAAGGTTGTTGTCTCCATTTGCAGCAGCACGTCCGATCCAGCGCTGTGGAAAAACACGATTGAGAAGCACTCGTACATTCCTGTGAAAATGGGGGGGAGCTCCGTCCAGTTGTAGAATGTAATCGCCATAATTGGTATTCAGTTGGGGTAGCAACCAGCTTTCCAACATGTCCAAAAATGAGTCGCACCATTATTTTGTGTATAAGTTGTATACATTTCTTATTTCTCCTGTGCATACTACAGACCCTGCCCATCTCATACTCCTAATTTGATAACCCTAGTAATATTTGGTAGAGACATTGTTCAGAGCATCTTTCTCAGGTTCAAATATTCTTTTAAGAACCCTATTCTCCAACATTCAGATTGTGTTTTTCCCTTATTGTGAGATCACTTTTCACACCAATACAAAACAACAGTTAAAATTAAAGTTTTGTATAATTTAATCCGTGTGTTTTCAGATGGCATATGTGAAGATGAAAAATATGGAACATATCAAATAGTTTCTTTTCAGAAATGTACAAAGTGGTCTTTTAGAAAGAAAAAGATATTAAGAATATAGGATTTGAGGTTTTTGCAGCGGTGATTAAGAAGATTTCTGTCTTCTGGGTTGTTGCGCCATGTAGTATGCTAGATGTCCAGTGAATGGAGTAGCCAAATCCTAGCCTATGGGAGCTGGTGTCAAATCAGGCATGGGTAGGGACCAATAGGAGAGAGCATGGTCATGTCCTGGGGTATGTAAGAGACAGAGAGAAAGAAGGGAGAGAGAGAGAGGGTTCGATGAAACAGCCTTTGTGAGGGCCTCAGGGAGTGCATCTGGTGAGACACCAGACATTGGGAGTTGGGCAGAGAGTGGAAGGGAGCGCTGATCAGGGCCTTGAAAAAGGGCCAGGGTTTAGTGGCCCAGGAACAGGCAGTGCTCTCTGGAATACTTCCAGAGCCCTTGGAGAGAGTAAATGTGGGGCTTCCATGAATGGCCAAGGCAAAGTCCATCTTCCCTGTTGAAGTTGTCGGGATGTCATTCAGTCTCGATAGCTTCCCTGATTATCCGATCCATGTAGCCGGTTTTTGTTGAGAGGATAGAAGTATCCTGGAGATGGATGTGGTGGCCCAGGTCTAAGAGGTGTTTGGCCACGGCAGATTTCTCAGGATGTCCCAACCAGATGTAACACTGGTGCTCCTTGACCCTAGTCTTGATGGAACGGCCAGTCTGTCCAATGTACACTTTGCCGCACTTCAAGGTAACGCTGTATACACCAGGCGTCTTGAGTCCTAGATCATCCTTAACTGGCTGAAGGAAACTGGGAATCTTCTTCGGCTGAAGAACTACAGACTTATGTTATGCCTGGCCAGCAGCCGGCTGATGTGGTTGAAAGTCGTTCCGACGTAGGGCAGGAAGGCAACCGAGGCTGGTTTCTCCGGGGACAGTGACACCCTCGCTGGTGGATTGAGGGCTCGCTGGATCCGTCGGTCATTGTAACTGTTTTTCCTGAAAGTGATTCTGAGTAGCTCCAGTTCACCCTGCAGGCTTTCCTGGTTGCAAAGGGCTCTAGCCCTGTGCACCAGGGTGGAAAGTATGGCCTGTTTGTTGAAATGGTGGTAATGGGAATCGGAATTGAGGTATAAGTTGGTGTGGGTTGGTTTGCAGTAAAACTTGTGGCCCAGTGAGCCATCAGGCTTGCGGTGGATGTCAATATTGAGGAATGGAAGATGGCCATCCTTTTCTGTCTCCATGGTGAACTGGATGTTTTCATGAACACTGTTCAGGTGGTCGAGGAACTCCGACCACTTGCCTGGACTGTGGGGCCAGATGACAAACGTGTCATCCATGTAATGGAATCAACAGAATCATTTCTTCAAAGTGCTCCATGAAGAAATTAGCGATGATAGGTGATAGTGGGGAACCCATAGTAACACCGTTGGTCTGTTCATAGAACTGCCTGTCGAACTTGAAGAAAGATGAGGTTATGCATGCTGGAAAAGCCTCAAGATGTCTAGATCGAAATGCCGTTCCAGGAGTCGTAAGGCTTCACCAATGGGCACCATAGTGAAAAGGGACATGACATGAATGCTGACCATGATGTCCCCATGGCCCACACACAGAGGGACTTGATGGTGTCAAAGAATTCCATGGAGTTCTTCACGTGACATGGAGAGTGCCCCCGTAATCCAAGTAGTCACGCAAGATATTGGGCAAGATTTTAGGTTGGGCGCTGATGGTGCTCACAACAGGCCAGAGTGGGGCTCCTCCCTTATAGATCTTTGGGAGCCCATACAGTCTAGGTGGCCTCAAACCCCGGGGCCACAACTGTTAGATGACCTCCTCAGGAAGTGATGACCTCTTGAGGAGGAGGGTCATCTTCCATTCCACAGCTTCAATGGGGGCCTTGGGCAGTACCCTACACATAAGGGCCCCTAAAAGGGCCAGAATCTTCCTGTTGTATTCTGCAATGTTGAGGACGACCGTCGTGTTGTCTTTGTCTGCAGGGAGGACCATGGGGTCCATGGTATTCCGCAGGGCCCGGAGGGCTCTCCTCTCAACTCTGGACAGGTTGTCCTCTGGCTCCCTGGAAGCTCTCAGGATCAGAACGGTCTCTTGCCGGACCTCCTTGGCTGCTTCCTCAGGCAGGGAGTGAACAGCCCTCTCCACACCACTTTGGAAATCTTCAATGGGCAGTACCGTAGGGGCCACCGCATAGTTCAGGCCTTCACCCAGGACCTGTCACTCAGGTTTATCACAGTTTTCTTGATGTTGGTCAGCGGGGTTCGATGTTCAGTTCTGTGCAGCTGCTGGAATTTGATACACTGCCTGGCTTTGTCGTTGGCCGCAGCAGCTTTCTTGAAAGGGATGTGATCAATGAGGGCCCAGTCAGCGGCCAGCTATCCTGCCTGACAATTAATGTGGTTTTCCTCAGTCCTGTCAGCTAAATGTTGGGACAGTACCTTAAATTAGGCCATGACCACTTCCTTTACAATTTCATTTTCCACGTCTTTTAAATTGAACTATTTACAGTCATCCTCTTAGCAAATGCTACTGAAAGTATCATAAAGTAAACTATGAATAAATAAACGGAATATTAAATACTCCTTTTTTAAGTACTTGCTTAGGAAATTAAAATGTTTAATATTTGAAATTGTAGGTGTGTTTCTAATACCTTCTTGGCAATGATAAAATCTGCAGTACAAACTGAGGAAGACAAGCTCAGCCATGTTCAGATCTTTTCATAGATCCATTTTACAATGTGTTCTGAGCAGGCAGTATGTGTTGGAAGTTGGCTGTTTTCTTAGCTGTAGCACCATGTAGTCTGGTATGAGATTCCTATATTAGGTTTAGTTTTTCTTTATTGTTTTATTTTAACAAACATTCTTCTTCTTCCAGAGATGCACTGGAATCTGTCTTCCTCTTGTGTCGTACATCATTCCTGAGTAATGAGGTTCGGCACTTGTACTTGGCATCTTTTCCTTGTTAGTGCAGTTGGAGCTGCAACTGTTATTGCTACAAGATGATGACATGCTATCGCTGTCTGTTGCTACTTCACATTTATGTCATTAAATTAGCGCCCTACTGAATCAACATCACTGCTATAGTCAAGCTTTCTAGGAACCTTCCTTGACTTTTGCTTGCACTGGGATTTTTTCTTTGATGATTTCCTTTCACAGATTGGACTGTTTTCAGATTCTGGAGAACTTAGTGATGTTGATAATCCATTATCATGATCACTGTGACTGGGGGGGGATTCCATCAGATCTCATCAGCTCTTCGACCAGCTCCTGAATCAAAACACAAAACCAAATGTACTCATTAGGATCTTTTAAGACCAGGGCAGTAACGAGTTATTCCAATTGGCCTGTTACTGGCATAACAAATTAGCTTGATTCAAACTGACGGGCACTTTGTGTCTCGTGACACCTGAGTCTGACCAGCCTCCTCATTACTACAGGCTACGCACATTACATAACAACTGAAACACACAAAGACGTGTCGCCAGATCAACTGGTCATGAAATCCAGTGGTTTCTGTTCCATACTTTTGCAACTGTAATAATAATTGCATTACTCAAACAGTAAAACTTATAATCCAGAAAAACGTACGAACCCAAAACTGAATAAAATATGGGGTAACAGTCTGCTGCTCTACAAGGGAAGGCTTGGTTAGGAACAGCACATACCAATGACAAAACCCAGTTTGATTTAAAAACACATGTTGTGCCAGGGTAAAAGTGGGAATGTTTTGATTGCCATGATACGCATTGAGAGTTGCACCAAACATGCAAGCAATTCAAAAAGCTGGCAAACATTTTCCACTGTTCTCATAAGCTGTTATGATGCTCCTGAAACCCTTCCAGGGCAAGGCTTATTGTGAAAGTGCTGGGAATTCTGTAGTATCCCATACAACAGACATGTATAAAACTAAGAAGATAACAAAGACATGTCTCCAGCTGCAAAAACAAAAGTCTTGAAAGGTAAAGTAGAGGCTTTCCAATGAAAAAATGTGATGGCCATGCAATGAATCTTGTCTCCTCTTCAATCTTTGTCGCTAATTCGCTCTCTTCCTTTCCGCTGCAAAGAGCTAATGATATGAGAAAAATCTGTCTCATAAAAGGAAGACATTTAAATTGAAATGCCGCACTTAGTAATTGAGAAATATGGCCAGGAAGATCAGATTTTCATCTTTCATTGCACTTGTGGAATATTGTAATAATCAGTCACCCAAAGTCAGCAAAAATTCTAAGTACAATGTACTGGTGTGCTGTACTCATCTCATCAGATGGTTAAACTTCAAAACTGTACATCTAGCTTGTGCATATATGCTATGTATCAATTAAATACGTCACCCTCGGTGGACTAGTGGTTAGCGTGCATGCCACTGGACCAAAGCTTTGCGGGTTGAACCCCAGCTGAGGTCGATGGATTTTTAAGGGTGATAAAAGTCTGTTGCACAACTTCCTTCAGAGGGGAAGTAAAGCTTGATGGTCCCATGTCATAGATTCACAGCATGTAAAAGAACCTTATGGGCATGATATGTGATGTCTCATAAGCAAAATTCATTGGCCATTTCTCACCCAAGTCTCTCCTGATTCTCTACTAGATGGCTCTAGCAGACAAATCAGAATTAAATAGAAATTGTGTAGAGGGAGTGGGCTGGTCACTCACTACTGACAAATGCAGGCATCAAAAGACCAAGAATCCTCCTAAGTGGAGGGATCATGGCCTGAAAACGGGCTGAAGCAACATAGATGATGATGATAAATTAAATACAACTGAAAACCACAATCGAAGGGAGGGCCAAGTCTAGCACAATGTGTTTATCAGCTAACTGGCCTGAAAATAAATTAAACCAGTTACAATGATAACAGCATTATTAACATGACAACCCAAACCACTCTTCATTTAAACTATTTTCAGCAGAGGAAATAAAAAGGAACAGTGTTATCTGTGTATGCATGTGTGGTGACACATGGCATGTGAACATCGCTATACTCACAATTGTTATTTTCATCCTCTTCTTAGACAGCAAGGAGAGGACCTCAAGTGTACTGTCACGAGAAAATTCTGCCTAGGCCGTGATGACATAGTCATCTAAGTCATAACCGTCGTCTGTCTGCAATGGCTCAGCTGCTGCAGGATTACTGGTCATGGGGTGTTGTTGTGAGCCAGTGGACATTGACGTGACACTATGGAAAACATGTAAACTGTTGCTCTCACATCTCTGGTCTGCAGGATGCACGATCTATAGACAAACACAAGTGTATGCAGACTACATCTCTCTACTTGTCTGTACTGTCATTGTTTCAGATAAATAGATCTTCGTGAAACTTAATAGGTTCACTGCCAGGCTTTAAACACTTTCAATGGGAACTGTAAGCATACTTTTTGCCTAGGTGATGTGTTTGCTGCATCAACCCCATACAAGCTACAATTTTTATATTTTATATGTGTAGATTGAGTTTCACCACCAGATTCAAGGACGATAAGTTGCGAAGATAATTTTTTTCCTCCTAACATGAACAAATACTGATAATAAATTGTCACAAAAGTGTCAAATTCCCACTAAAGTCTATAAGCCAGTAAACCATGGGCAACTAAATAATTTCCCAACTGTACAACAGTAATTCTATGAAAATCATACGCAATAGGCACATACATTTCAATGCATCAAACTTGTATTATGAACTGTTAATATTTTGGGCAATTGTTTTACATGTGTTGGAGAAAGGCACAGTATTTCTATAATGAGCTCAAGTGTTTGATGTGCGTGGTAACTTGTGTGACACTGAAAAATTATAAAAAAAATCAACTTAGTGACAGCAAAGTGATATGAACTCACATGTTTGAATTTTATTTCTTGTGAGTTTGCTCATGTCTTACACGTTCTGCAGAAATCCCAAAAGTATTGCAAAATGCAGTCTTGCACATTCTTAATTCGGATCCACCGACAGGGTGTCTTAACATAGCACCGTAGGTTCATTGTACGCCTATGTGTTTCTTCAACAAATTCGTTTGCAAGTAATTTCTTTGTTAGCCCAAATAAGTAATCTATATGGCTGCTGTAGTAACCAAGGCTATGGTATTTACTTAAGATACTTTCCTTCTCATCTCTTATTGATTTATTTCCACGCCACTCAGAGGAGCAACATTAAATTTTCAATCCTAACAGTCTTCTTGCACAACCTTACCCTTTATATTTCTGTACTTTTGGCCATGAGACCATAAAACCTGTCTTTTATTGTCGTTCCATTCGGCAATAATCACCATTCTTTTCTTTGACAAATTTTCCAAAACAAATGTTTTTTATTACAAACAGCACAGATACTTTCAGACGTAACAGAAAAAACATACACAGTCAAGATTGCTTACATGTAAGCAAAATACATAATGATTGGAGCTCTACAGAAAAATGGCCAATAAAGATTGAGCTTCTACTCATATAAGCTAGACAAGGTGACATAATGAGATAGACGCTTTTTCCACGAAGAACCACCGCAATGAAAGAACTGCTAATTTTAGATGACACTTTAAACTAAATTGGGCATATCCCACACAGAACTTCTGAGCTCAGACTCTACGTGGTGCAAAAAAGTAGTTTTGAAGGAAGAATAGGATAGGCCCTTCTTCCACTAACCCACTGTCAACTTTTTGTATGTATTAATTGAAAACTACTACATTCTAATGACCTTGACCACTCTTAAATGTTGAGCCAGATGTTCGTAATCAGCATTACTGCTGTTATTATTATTATTTATTTATTATCACATGATCTGAGCTTTTTAGAGACAAGGTAAATGAACAGCACTGTTTAATAATCAGTATTCCTTTATATTTTGGAGACCCTTGTTTTAATCTTGGTTCACAGACCAAGCATTCTAGACGAGGAGTTTTATGAGTCTCTTCACTCTAACAAGATGTATGCCGGCATAGAACCTTAAACTAGATAATAGGTCCAAAACTCTCAGTCTGACGCTCTTTTGATGCAGATAAAAAGTGTGGGGCACCCAAACCTCTAAAAATGACTTAACATGTAACTTGGCAATGTAAAGAAAACTGACTAAAAATATCCAGTGAAACATACATATCTTTTTAGTGCTCTTTCTATTAAACTTTATGAACCATGTACAATCCAACTGGCCATGCATTACACTAGCATACAATTAATCACTAACACTGAATTTAAGTCTGTTCAGCAGCTTTATAGTGTGGGAGTTTAAATGCCTTATTTTGTGCAATAAATTGTATATTCATAATTAAACATGGTCCTTTTCCTTATAAATTTATATGTATTATAATTGGACCTCTAACCCTCCCTAGAAAGAAGCTTCCAGCCCACTTGGGGGCCACATCACCGGTTGTTTGTCTGGCTTATAATGCTACATGGATTTGTAGGCATCACAACCTAGAACAGTGATATCTTCACTAACAAAGAACCTCATATCTCTCACGTACCATGACCACTTCCTTCTATGTCTTGTCACATCTCATTCAATATTGTATAATTATAGCCTACAATTAATGAAACATTACAAAATAAACCAACCTCCTTTGTCAGGACACACTGGGTTCAATCTCAGTTGAAAGACCAGCTAACCTGTGACTGTGTGGTTTTCCTCAATTCCTCCAGGCCGATACTTAAGACATTCTTAAAATAACCATGGCTACTCCCTTCCCAATTGGTAATCATCCTGTTACATTCATTCAACACTAAACAGCCTACTCAGTTGACAAACACTGTTAAATAAATCAAGAAGCAAAAGATAAACATCCCAGGAGCAGAGTTCATATCTCAGTAGGCTCATAATGTCAACTGAAGAGGCTGGATTCCAGTGAACATGCTTTTGACACTGCAAAGAAACTGTTATCTCTGAAGTTTATCTCATTTTCAACACAGATACCACTGTCATATCACATTTGATGTTCCACTAGGCTGCACGGATAATGGTAAAGAACCGGCTGCCTGAGCTCCAACTGGTAAGGATTAAAGCACTAAGCCCACATATTTTTAAATATGTAATAAGTAAATTATACTTTTTATTTGAACTCTTCACTAAATACATCACATAACAGATCTAAAGTTTATATATCCGAGGTGTGCAGTATTTAGAAATGTCTCAAAATCAAGACAACTAAAGCCTAAAAATCTGTAAAACTACAAAGTTAATTAACTTACAACTGATTGGTCAGGAGACTTGAAAGCATTTTCTTAGTTAACCATTTCAAAAAGTTTTCTGATGAAAATTCATTCAATGTTCCAATATCAAAATGTAATTCTTTAATACCTTATGGAATTTACATTATGTATGGTCTTTGCTGATGTTGCTAATACATATATTTTTCCAGGCTCTGCATTCAAAGAGCTACAGTGTAGATAAAGTTCGTATTGATTTAGCCAAGAAGTCAAATGAAATCACTCAGTTCCTTGACAAGGTCAGTTTTAAACAGCCTGGTTTCCATACTGCAATATTATAGGCAATTTCTTGACTCTGGTAAAATGCTGACTAACAATCACCAATAAAAATTACATGCATGCGAGCAACTTAATTATCCTGTATCATCTGCAAATATTACTCAGCATTAAATGAGAGGAGAGGATGCTTACACACATTAAATTGAAATAAAGGTATAACACAGTGCTCTGAGCAATACATATTCCTGCTTCATGTTTTGACAGTTGTATTATGACTTAATTACTTCTGAAGGTGTATCAAAGAATATTAATCGTCATCCTCACTGACATGAGAACTTCAAACAGGAACATCATGTTTCTCTCCCTACTTAAAATGTCACTGATTAATGTGGGTATAAATTTTGTACATGTAGGTGGAGAAAATTCGAATTGAAATTGACAACATTAACACCAATACTGAGGAAATTAAGAAACTCAACAGTATCATTCTTTCATTACCTTGAGGCAGAGCTAGTAAGTAATGTAGATTTTTCTTTATCTACTTAACACAGTTCTATCCAAGCATGGAATAAGTGTTGGGGAAATTTAACCTATAAATTGGGAGACTGCAATATATAAAAATGAAGTGCAATCAGAATTATTACAGTTGTTTAAAAACAAAACTTTTTATTTTGTCTTCATGTGTACTGCCTATTTTGAAGCACGTGTGAATGGGAATGCGTGAATACCAGGAGTTTGAGAAAGCACATGCAAAACTACTTTTTAAAAAATTAATTACCGAAGTGCAATAAAACTTCAAAATAATTTTTTCCTGAACTTTTAGGAAGTAACAGTCTGTCAGAATAACTAACTCTGAAAAAATTCTGAATGTCAGTGTGGGGCAAGACATTGATTCCATTTCAGTTATACAAGAAAGATAATTTACTATGATCCATCTCGCCAGAGGACACTTACGAACGAGTAGATGCCAAAGTTGACAAAAACTAATTTGCATGTGTCCAAGTACTCAGGACAAGGCAGATGCAGGCACTAGAAAAAGACAATGAGTACTGATACTATAAAACAGCACTAACGAATGTGTTAAGAATTGAGAATACTAACAAGGATAAGTCATCAGACTTGGGTCAAGGATTTCAACAAAAATGTGATCAATCGGGATAGACAGAGAGAGAGAGAGAGAGAGAGAGAGAGAAAGAGAGAGAGAGAGAGAATAGACACCTGTCTCATCCTTTTGTCTGTTGGGCCCTGGTTCCTGAAATCTGAAATATAAGATTCAAAATTTCTCCCTTTGCTATGTATGCAGAAAAGGTGTTTTTATGGTCAAGAGACATGGTAGCCAAGCAATGAGCTTGCAGACTTGTAATGTGGGGGGTCCTGGATTTGATCCTAAATAATTTTTTTTTGTACCAGTAAACTTTTAAGAAACTATGATGAATTGTGTATGTAAATTTGTTCTTTGCGTAATATGTCTGTAAATACACATCTCCAGATACCCATTTGTGTCTGATGTGTATAAGTTTGTTGGATGAGTTGTAAAACAATTCATGAAAATATTAAATAACATCTCTGATAGAATGTATTCAATGAGTGCTTTTCATTTCTTGAAACAGTATTGGTCATCTAGGTTGTAATGCCCTGAAAAACACTGGTATCTACCAACAGGCCCACATGGTGTTACAACCCGGAACATCGACAACACAGATAGGCTTTCACAATTTCTCTTTTGTATTATATTTTGTACATGTTTCTAGCATCAATTGTTGCAAAGTATCAAAGCTTTAAAACCACAACATAACTTTACAGACATATTACATTACATCATTCACATTGTTCCTTAATGCCATTTTCATTAGATGGATCACAAATGTAAGAGGTTTGTTTATGATTTTGCAGCAAGCAATTCAGAAGTTGAAGACACAAAGGGATTCATTTCCCACACCATAATCCAGGTTCACAACCATATCAAAGGTGGGTACAATGTAAAATGAGACACACAGATCTGATGTAGTAATATTCTGATTTGCTTCAAGATGGTTTAATACATATACTGTCATTATTTTCAGAAATAGAAAGAACTGTAGAAAAAGACAAAGAAACACCAATTGAAAACTTACCAACTCTTGCAAGTGTTAAAATAATTCAGCACGCAACCTTGGTATCGATGTTTTCTGAAGCATTGTGAAACTACAATGAAATGCTTCTGAAATATCAAGAAAGGTATAAAGCAATTGTACATCAGCAGTTAAGAATAAGTAAGTGTATTCAAATCTGTTCAATCGTTCAGAAAAATTACAAAACACTTAGCAAGAAATCTTGACATTATGCATTTTGAGTTATTTTTGTTATAAGTATAGATAAATAAGAGGCCATAAACATAAGAAGAAACAAATATAACTTTAAAAAATATGACATGTTTCAACTAACATTGCCATCAGATGGTACCTTTTTCAGCACACCTTTGCCATTCTCAGGGGTTATGTTTTTGAAAACTCCCACAAATAGCAAAAAGTGTAGTGCAAGTTCAGATCTTATGGCAAAAATAGGGTTAGGGGAAAAAGACAAACACAATATATGATACATAATATGTATAATTAATGATTAATAAATATGGAAACAGTAATGCTGATGTTGATTGGGATGATATTGATGTCCCTGGCTGAAAGATGATGGCACACAAGGGCAACAATCAGGACTAAAAATCAGGAAGTACAGCCACAGTACACTTCATATAGCACAATACCTATCTAGCAACTGGAGATAGGTGGGCTGTTGCATGTTACTCTATGCACCTGCACAAGAGCAACCATGAAGGAGCTAGGGACCTATGCCATAATGCAAAATATTACCACAGAAAGTTTTCCACAAATCGGCAAAACTGTTGTGTACAAACCTATGCACAAACGTCTGCTGCTTATGAAACATATACTTCAACAGTATCCTTACTGAAATGAATTGCTTTAATTCTTGGTTTCACAATAATACCACACAATCATGGGCATGTACACTAGTGCTATGTAGTGGATCTGTATAGTGTGATTCATTGTTGAAAAACAAGTCGAAAATAAAAAGGAACATATGTCCTGTAATGTTTAGTTTTCATGATACACATTACCTTCAAATGGTGCAAGCTATCAGATGATCAAACCATGGCTGTTTTTCTGGCATGGCATCCTCGAACACGCCTTAACATGTTTGCACTGACTGTTATTACAGTTGCTTGAAGTCTTGCCACAAAATCTTTGATAGTCCTGGGAGGGACGGTATAAACATGCTCCTTCAGGTGTCCCCACAGGAAAAGAAATCTTTTGGAGTTACATATGGCAACTGTCCAATCGACCTTCCTGGATATGTCATGTTCAACCACTGCTGGACGTCTTCCCCATACTGAACTGGAACTCCATTAACCTGAAACCACAACCTCTGCCTTACTGCTAGAGGCACATCATCAAGCAGCCCTGGTAAAACAGTTTCCAGAAAATCACGATATCATTCAGCAGTGAGCCTGTCAGGTCACAGATAGGGGCCCACGACATTGTCTCCAATACCAGCCGAAATGCTGAAGCAGACTTCATACCTACGTTCACAGAGAGAATGAGGATTATTCCATGCCCAGGGATGACTGTTGTGGACGTTGAACACACCCTCATACTTTGTCTGTCCACATAATGCTGTGTAAAAAGCGGTCATCTGCAGCATGTTGATGTAGCCATTTACAAAATTGCATCCGTAGAGGGCGATAATCTGGAAACAGATGTGCACTCCACAAGTAGTGACATGGATACAATTGTTTGTCGTGAAGTACGATGAGAATCCTTGGTCGGGACAGTTCCATTTCTTGTGGAATATCACGTGAGATTCTCCACAGCTCTTCATCCCGACCTGTAAGTATGAAAATTTCACTGGGTGGTGTCTGTACACTCTGTGGGTTACTTGCATTCATGTGCTGTATGTGGTGTTAGACGTCACAGAGATGCTGCTTCATAGAAACACAGCATCTGGATGACTTCGACAAGGATAACAACACTTATTCCCATGCAGCAGGGCCAGCTTGACTATTACAAGCAGAGAGTTATGAGCATGTCACAGTATTCATCGTGTGTGTGTGCTATGATATTCGGTCACAACTGAGCCCTGCTGTGCAAGGTGTCTTGAGTATGTATCATCATTACAGATAACACTGCTGATAACTGTGTTACCCCATTTTATGGTGATGTGTATATAAAAAACTAAGCATCTCACCACTTATGTTGTATAACATTTTTGATGTATTTTTTAAAAATGAATTACACTATGTAGAGTTTACGCACAAATTTCGTTTCATTCTGTATATAGTGCACATATGTTGACAGTTCCCTTGTTGTTTATAGTAGTAATGTACCACATAAGTAAATCCATTCAATAAAATGTTGTTCTCAAAGTTCTTATCACCAACCATTACAGCTTCTAATTTGATAGCTGGGTCACTATTCCACTCCATGGTACAGTGCTCAGGTAGTTAGTTAATGGAAATTCACTGTTTAGGAGAGTCAGCAGTGGAACCTGAAGATTCGGTACTGATATCACAAGCATCAACCATGGATATTATTGTGAAACATTTATATCCAGATCAATTTTTGTAAAAAGACAGGGATCTTCTTGATCAGTTGAGTGACTATCAGGTTCATGAAGGACTTTGCTCCATGGAGTTATTTAGCTGATGTGAGAAATAGAAGATTCTGAACGGAGTGACTGTGAAATGAAGTAAATCTGTTTGTTTCTCTTACGCAGTTGACAAAGCAGCCACAAGTGATGAATTGAAGGATGTTAGAGAAAGATAAAGCAGCTGTGTTTGTAAACAATGTAAGTTTTCAAAAGAAATAAACACAAAAACATTAACCTGAACTGGCTGAGAGTATAGCAGGATCTGTAAGTCGTATAGAATTCAGAATAACCATACATCCAAGATATCTTCAGACATTGGTCATGAGTTGTCTCTGATGAGTTTTCAAGGTATTTTCTTTAAAATGAAGCATCCTAATTCAACATATGTTTCAATCTGGTGATAAAAAATACAGCCATCCCTCTTATGATCATCGTACCTCTGTTCCATCTCCATATGTCAACTCACACACCATCTCATATACAATTTCTAAAAGTTTCAATATTATATCAGGTGTTCTTGTTAAACACTTGTCAATAGTTACTAAGGACTGATTTCCTTGAAGCATCTGTCTAGATTTATGCTTGTTCCAATCTCCTGTGCTTTTGAGGGTAACTCCTAAATAACAGATATCTATTAACTGGTTGTACATAAATCATTTCTTGTTCTTTTTCACTTTACCTCCCTTTCTACAGACTAATAATTTTATTTTTTTCAAATTACAGTCTCTGCAATATTTCACCACTTAGTCCATCCCTTTCTGTAACCCCATTAACCATAAATGAGCCAATTGTTAAGTCATCTGCAAACAGCAATTCTGGGATTGACATCTTTCCCATTACTGGAGCATGTACATTATCTTCATTAATAACAATAATATCATTAATAAAAATATTAAACACATAGGACTCAAACTACAACCCTGTCTTACACCTCATCTTTGTCTAACAAAATCTGTCACCATCATACCTCACACATGGCTTGCAGGCAGAGAGAGGTTCATGTCAAGACAGAGATCACTTGTGAAATAATTAGCAGAATGAAGCATCAACAAAGAAACATCATCTTAATGCTAAAGAAGTATCTTATGTTATCTCTTCTCCAGATTGTTGCAGATACCTTGAAGCCCAATTTGCTCTGTCAAGTGTAAAAGCAAGACATGAAAAGTTACTGAATACTGAAAGATCTGTGCAGGAAATAAGGGACATATTTGTGCAGATGGCAATACTGGTAGACACACAGGTACAACAAGCATGAATGCTTGATATATGCTTCTATCATTTACAATAATTTGTGTAAAAGCAGCACTACAAAATTGAGTTTACTCTCACCCTAAATATTGCTCTTAAATCAATGGTTAATTAATTATGCTTCATGATGATTTCTAAATAATCCACCCCTTTCATAAAATGTTTAAAATCATTAGGAAGTTGGAGTAAATAACCTAAATTGATTCAATACTGCGATTTCTCTGACAGGGTGACAATATCAAGAGAATAGAATTCCATTTGCTAAAGGCTGGAGGATGCACTGATCATGGTAAAAGCTGGCTCCAGAAAGCACAAAAAATAAAAGTAAAACAAAGAAAGGTATGCTTAAAAGCTTTTAGACTGGATTCACCTGGCTCAGGATAGGTACCACTCTTGTTAATCACTGGGTTCCATAAAGATGAGGAATTTCTTGACTAGCTAATTGACAAACACTTTCTCAAGAAGTACTTTGCTCTGTGGAGTTGGTTATAGTTTTGGTACAAAAGCTGAAATGTTCTCCTGTTCCCACTCCAATTTTATAACTGTCATATTACCATATGCTAGTAACATGTTCTCACCCGTCTCTTGTTTCAGAAAAAACTTATCTTCTTGGGTGTCTTCATAATAGTAATTGGATGTGTTATAATTTTTTTCATTATATAAAGTAAAAGAACAGCACCATCATATCATGTATACTGACATACAATAAAAATACATGTATTAAAGTTGTAATAATATGATTGCTATTCGATATGTTTTATCAATAATAGTAGGTTTAGTTTCAGTTTTCCAGCGCCTTACTTAGAGGAACCCTTAATACTATTAATGTCTGTTACCAGAACTGATGTAAGTGTACAGCTGGCACCATCATTACAATTACGCATGCCACATATGTATTAAGAAGAGACACCAACGTATATGTGTAATTTGAAGGAAAACATGAAATAGAATTGACTTTTCCAAGCCATTGGACCAGATTCCATGGCAAAATGAAGGCCAAGACTACTACACTTGGACATCTGTATGAATGGGTACCACAGTAGACTGGCATTGATTCAAAAGTTAAATATGAAAGATCAAGTGGTAGCAGAATATTACGGCTGATAAAAAATTTCCCGGACAGCATTTATTGAAGGAAACCTAAGTATCTACAAATTACTGGAAGTTATTTCCTCCAAATTATATGAAGGGACCTTTCTGACAAACTGCATATCAAAGGCGTTGCAGAACGGTTCTGTAGACAGCCTGATTCATGGTCTGGCCTTTGGGAGGAAACTCATGGTGCACCAGACCCTCCATGTCAAAGAAAGCAATCAACTTTGTCCAGACATTTGACTGGACTTGACTTGACTTGACTAGCTTTCTTTGGCCGAGGTGAATCAGCATTTGTTTTGTCTCAGGATAGTAGCCACAAACCCATGATACGTCCCTTGTGGCCATCTTACCAAATGCCTGGCAGAACTTGATACAAACACGTTGCACCTTCAACACATCCATTCATAACACAACGGACGGATAAACACAGACTAGACTAGACTAACTTAAAACTGAGTTAAGTTAACACCCGCTCCATTGGTATGTGGTGTCAGGAAACCAAAAAGCCAACTAAGAACGGAGTCCTGCGCATGCACAAAACATCGTCCCTTGCTAGGTAACACCACTCCTGCATACAAGACACATTGCTGGAAATGGTAAATAGTGCCTTGAAACGAAAACAGTAGTGTGCTTTCACTGACAGGAATTTTTCATGGCACAAAGTCTAGAAAGTAAAGCTGTCCCAGTATATGCCACATAGGCGCTTCAGGGAAGAGATCATACAGCTCCTACTCATTCTTGACCTCGGCACTGGATGGCGGTGAGTGATCAGCACACTGTTCCTGACGGAGAGGCCGCTTTTCCTATCAAGGAGGGGACCAAGCACCCCCAATCGTTGAGCTGCCCTCTTTACCATCTGGCTGACATGTGCCAACCAGGTAAGCACTACCAACACATAGAAATCTCATATTTCAGAAAGATTTCATACTGTTGATTATGCTACTGTTGTACTCATTGTAGTTCTACTCAAAATATGATATGTGAACTGAACAGAAGATGTATACACTAACTCACTTGTTAATAAAAATAGTAAAGAGTTGGCCTGACTAGAAGGGAGGAGCAACCAACATTTACACTACAGTCCACATTTGCAAAAGAAACTTACAGCATTTCCCATCTCTTCCAGCCTAGACAAATAATTCTTGACTTTGGATTCACATGATCTCCCTTCCTACCATAAAAGAGACCACTGTTTAGTATGTAAGATTTGAGGTTTTCACAGCGGTGAGTATGAAAATTTCTGTCTACACAGCGCAACAACCCAGAAGACAGAAATCTTCACTGTTTAGTACATTGTCATACACCCTCATAATTCACCATTCCCTATGTTAACACAACAGAATGTGAATATGTTAATTATAGCCAATTTCATGCAACTTGTAACATTGCTTTTATTTAAATTGTTTAATTACTGCTTTCATGAATAAAGAGTTCATTGACCAGCTGAGATACTACTTAAAAAATGACTGCTTTGTGGATTCAGTTTCACTACATACAAGACATAACATGACTTTTATCAACAAACTGCAGTCTGACAGTTGGAGTTTTAAGCAGTGAATATAAATCAAGTTTTGAAGGACGACCCAGCACAGCATAGGTACAAAGGTAGTAAACAGATGATGGAATATGAGAATATACAATTATTCACCGTAGCATGGATAATGGAATTATTTTACATGCAATATAAACTGTATACAATACATTGTATTCAAACAGAATGCTATAAGTACATGATGAAATAAGTTGCAACATACTTGTTACTGTCTGATATTTCACAGTCAAATAGCTCCATTATCACCAACAGAACATTAATACACACAACAAGCTGATAAGGTTTACTGGAAATTGACCCAAGAGGTCATATTTATCAAGCATCTAACTCAACATTCAGCAGAGAAAAACCAATGACAAGTCAAACACTGTGTCAAACCTACTTAGGGTGGGTTACTCTTTCATACATAATCTAAATATATAACAGATGGTGAACATAAGTTTTGGATTAATTTTTGTTTGTGAGTATTAAGTGCTATAAAAATACAAATATTTGGGTAAACTTTTAATTCGTGATATTGAAAGATTCTGCAGTATCATGTGGCAACATTAATTTAGTATTCTTTTTATCTTCCAATTATTATAGTGTAAAATAAATTATACCATGTGTCATCACACACACACACAATCAAGACAATATAGCATTTAAATGTTTCTGATAATCATGTGACATAACATGCATAATTATTATTTCATAGAAGTTAACCCATCATTTTTAAAAAGATATTTCATAAAATGGTTGTTTCCGCCCACAGGTGAGTTGAGGTATGACAAAACCCAGTTGTTCTGAATTCCTCAGTAGAGCAAAGTTTGTTCAGTGTTGAGACTATCTGCTAAAGAATAATTCTACACAATATAGCATGTCTTGACATATGTACATTGTGCAAAAAGCATATTATTATTTATTAGTTTTGTCATAACAGCGGTAACATTGAAACATGTTAATTCCTATCTGATAAATATTCATGGACTAAGCAGGCTTACACTGCTGACATTACAAGCAGAGGACATAGTTTATGTGATCACACAAACACCTCTTTCACTCTCAAGAAAGCCAAAAGAGAAAAAAGTAAAGTTTGACTTTGCTAAGATGAACTTCTTGCTCATGACACTCTCACTGTCTTCAATAAGCATTAGTTTTAAATGAAATTAGGAATAAGTACAAGGAAGTTAAAAAGTGATCAAATTTTAAATATCCAAAAATTAGTTGAAAAATGTAAAAGGAAGTCTATTAAGACAGTGAAAAAATCAAGAACGTAAATTATGAAGTATGATCTGAAGCTTTCACAGCGACTAAGTATAATTAATTCTTCTTGAAGCACCAGGTGGTTTAATGGAGAAAACACCACAGTTACTGGCATGAGTAATTTACATCATAAATGGAATCTTAATTTCAATGTATGAGTGAATAAATTATGGAAAAACACTTTCCCTGTGTCAAGAAGATTAAACACTACTGTGTCATGGTTACCACATATTTCATGTTCAGGAAGCATGTAATTTGAATCCTGGTAAGGACCAGCTATTTTGACTGGAAACTTTTCTGCAAAAATAACAACATTGACGATTATAAACAATGTCATGAGGCATCTCTCCAATCATGAAAAAAGTCAATTTTCCTTTAGAGACTGAAAATATACTGATCATTTTTCAGAAATATGGCCCACAAGACACGACTCCTCAATGGTGGCAAAAACCTGGGTAAGAAAACTCTATCCTTGTTTTCTACATATAATAAATATATTAAAGGATTCTTGTCTGGTCTGCTGAAAAAAGTAATGTCATAATGTGAGAAACGCAATGTAACCAAACAGCTTTAAATATAAGAGATCTGTTACATACAAAACTGAAATTTGTCTTTTGTTTCTGCAAGTGACTACACTTCTTCTATGGCTTACATATAAGTTTAGTGGAAAGTCTAGTTCAGCACAATGGAGGGTCTGACTCATGTTGTGTACTAAGGATTAATTCTTAAAATATACAAAAGATTTACTGAATAGCAGTAATTGTTACCTCTGTGCCTAGGTATGTACAATATCATAATTTGCAAAACTGGGGACTGTAGATAAAGCTGAATGTATTCTTAACTTTGCCAGCTGACAGTTTACAAGTTTTGTATGATCTGAAGTTTTCATGGTGACTAAGTAAAATAAATTATTCTCAGGCAACCAGCCATGTAAGGTGGCTTAATGAAGAAAACACCAATGTTTCGAGAACCATCTTCATCCTTGTCCTTAGTTGAGAAGGAAGCTATTGAAATTCAACAGAACTCTGGCAACATAATCAGAGAACTTATTGAGCCGGACCTGGTATCCAGTAACAAACATGTTATCCAATTGGAAAATGGGCTAAACATAGCGAGGACATCACTATGCACGCCAGGCCAGATTGGTCTACCATAAAAGAGACCACTGTTTAGTATGTAAGATTTGAGGTTTTCACAGCGGTGAGTATGAAAATTTCTGTCTACACAGCGCAACAACCCAGAAGACAGAAATCTTCACTGTTTAGTACATTGTCATACACCCTCATAATTCACCATTCCCTATGTTAACACAACAGAATGTGAATATGTTAATTATAGCCAATTTCATGCAACTTGTAACATTGCTTTTATTTAAATTGTTTAATTACTGCTTTCATGAATAAAGAGTTCATTGACCAGCTGAGATACTACTTAAAAAATGACTGCTTTGTGGATTCAGTTTCACTACATACAAGACATAACATGACTTTTATCAACAAACTGCAGTCTGACAGTTGGAGTTTTAAGCAGTGAATATAAATCAAGTTTTGAAGGACGACCCAGCACAGCATAGGTACAAAGGTAGTAAACAGATGATGGAATATGAGAATATACAATTATTCACCGTAGCATGGATAATGGAATTATTTTACATGCAATATAAACTGTATACAATACATTGTATTCAAACAGAATGCTATAAGTACATGATGAAATAAGTTGCAACATACTTGTTACTGTCTGATATTTCACAGTCAAATAGCTCCATTATCACCAACAGAACATTAATACACACAACAAGCTGATAAGGTTTACTGGAAATTGACCCAAGAGGTCATATTTATCAAGCATCTAACTCAACATTCAGCAGAGAAAAACCAATGACAAGTCAAACACTGTGTCAAACCTACTTAGGGTGGGTTACTCTTTCATACATAATCTAAATATATAACAGATGGTGAACATAAGTTTTGGATTAATTTTTGTTTGTGAGTATTAAGTGCTATAAAAATACAAATATTTGGGTAAACTTTTAATTCGTGATATTGAAAGATTCTGCAGTATCATGTGGCAACATTAATTTAGTATTCTTTTTATCTTCCAATTATTATAGTGTAAAATAAATTATACCATGTGTCATCACACACACACACAATCAAGACAATATAGCATTTAAATGTTTCTGATAATCATGTGACATAACATGCATAATTATTATTTCATAGAAGTTAACCCATCATTTTTAAAAAGATATTTCAGAAAATGGTTGTTTCCGCCCACAGGTGAGTTGAGGTATGACAAAACCCAGTTGTTCTGAATTCCTCAGTAGAGCAAAGTTTGTTCAGTGTTGAGACTATCTGCTAAAGAATAATTCTACACAATATAGCATGTCTTGACATATGTACATTGTGCAAAAAGCATATTATTATTTATTAGTTTTGTCATAACAGCGGTAACATTGAAACATGTTAATTCCTATCTGATAAATATTCATGGACTAAGCAGGCTTACACTGCTGACATTACAAGCAGAGGACATAGTTTATGTGATCACACAAACACCTCTTTCACTCTCAAGAAAGCCAAAAGAGAAAAAAGTAAAGTTTGACTTTGCTAAGATGAACTTCTTGCTCATGACACTCTCACTGTCTTCAATAAGCATTAGTTTTAAATGAAATTAGGAATAAGTACAAGGAAGTTAAAAAGTGATCAAATTTTAAATATCCAAAAATTAGTTGAAAAATGTAAAAGGAAGTCTATTAAGACAGTGAAAAAATCAAGAACGTAAATTATGAAGTATGATCTGAAGCTTTCACAGCGACTAAGTATAATTAATTCTTCTTGAAGCACCAGGTGGTTTAATGGAGAAAACACCACAGTTACTGGCATGAGTAATTTACATCATAAATGGAATCTTAATTTCAATGTATGAGTGAATAAATTATGGAAAAACACTTTCCCTGTGTCAAGAAGATTAAACACTACTGTGTCATGGTTACCACATATTTCATGTTCAGGAAGCATGTAATTTGAATCCTGGTAAGGACCAGCTATTTTGACTGGAAACTTTTCTGCAAAAATAACAACATTGACGATTATAAACAATGTCATGAGGCATCTCTCCAATCATGAAAAAAGTCAATTTTCCTTTAGAGACTGAAAATATACTGATCATTTTTCAGAAATATGGCCCACAAGACACGACTCCTCAATGGTGGCAAAAACCTGGGTAAGAAAACTCTATCCTTGTTTTCTACATATAATAAATATATTAAAGGATTCTTGTCTGGTCTGCTGAAAAAAGTAATGTCATAATGTGAGAAACGCAATGTAACCAAACAGCTTTAAATATAAGAGATCTGTTACATACAAAACTGAAATTTGTCTTTTGTTTCTGCAAGTGACTACACTTCTTCTATGGCTTACATATAAGTTTAGTGGAAAGTCTAGTTCAGCACAATGGAGGGTCTGACTCATGTTGTGTACTAAGGATTAATTCTTAAAATATACAAAAGATTTACTGAATAGCAGTAATTGTTACCTCTGTGCCTAGGTATGTACAATATCATAATTTGCAAAACTGGGGACTGTAGATAAAGCTGAATGTATTCTTAACTTTGCCAGCTGACAGTTTACAAGTTTTGTATGATCTGAAGTTTTCATGGTGACTAAGTAAAATAAATTATTCTCAGGCAACCAGCCATGTAAGGTGGCTTAATGAAGAAAACACCAATGTTTCGAGAACCATCTTCATCCTTGTCCTTAGTTGAGAAGGAAGCTATTGAAATTCAACAGAACTCTGGCAACATAATCAGAGAACTTATTGAGCCGGACCTGGTATCCAGTAACAAACATGTTATCCAATTGGAAAATGGGCTAAACATAGCGAGGACATCACTATGCACGCCAGGCCAGATTGGTTAACGTGCAGCCAATAACACAAAACTGGGTCAGGTAGACACTGATCACGGATAGGTTCTCCCACAACTACAGTACCCTGAGGATGCAGACGGTTCTCGAAGCATTGGTGTTTTCTTCATTAAGCCACCTTACACGGCTGGTGGCCCAAGAAGAATTCATTGCAGTTTTCAAGTTTTATTACATTAAGTAATAAATTTTGAGAGAAACAATGTTTTAAAGCTAATGAATACAAGTTCAACAATTTATCATTTGAGAATGCCCTCTAGATCGCCAGTCATTTGCTAATTCAGATTTATTTATGTGACTATCATGACCTGACAAAGCATCACTATACAGGTGATTCAATATCAGATGTACAAATTTCAGTGGTGAGCTTTACATCCAAAACCAATTATATAATTTAACAAAAACATGGGTCTGCAAATCCTTAGTTTTTAAGTCAGGGCCCTTCTTACATACTGGGATTTGATGGACAAAGCACCTGGTGAGCATAACTAATATTATTATTGAAATGTCATGCAAAAACTGTGTATCAGATGTGCACCAGATGGCACTAGTCACAATTTAACTGCACTGCCTTCCTGTCTGTTTGGTAAGGTCTGAGACCTGTCAGGTATAAGGATAAAGACTGGTGAGGGTAATCAGAGTAATTGACAGAGCAGTGCTATGCACAGTAGTTAGTGCAGTTAGAGGGTGATTGTGACTAGTGCCATCTGGTACACTTCTGGTGCTCTATTTGCATGCAGAGTTTAAATAATATTAGTGTCAGCCACCACTGTGCAGTAGGCAGTTTTTGTGTGCAGATGTGCAGTGTGTAATTATGCTCACCATGTGCTTTGTCTGTTAAATTTCAGCATGTAAGAAGAGCCCTAACCTTAAAACTAAGGATGTGTGGACCCATGTTTATATAAAATTATATATCTGTTTTTGAGTACATTACTCATCATTAAAAGTTGTATATCTAACAACAAATCAACCTGCATAAAACATTAATCTCATGTTTACAGTCCGAAATTTAGTGTTGGGCAGGTCAGTAAGCACATCAAGCAAGCGGAAGACTACTCTGCTAAAACAACTGCTCAGCTCACCACAACTCGCCTTCCTCATGGAAGCACACTCTGGCCTGAGCGCTCGCATTGTGGAGGAAGCAGGTATGGACAGCAAATTTACTGAACCAGATATATGAAGATTGTTCCATAGGTAAGGTACAAACAGACACAGCACATGGTAAATGTTGACCAGTGGAAATGTTTTACCAGGTATTGTTGTTTGAACAGTGGGAACAGCATGCAAGAAAGCAGTGAGACTGGGAAAGTGTGAAAGAAACCAGGAAAGACGTGTGATAACATGATCAAATTCCATGACAATATTATACCAGACAGTCTTAACTTGGTGCCCTCAGACTTCCATCTCTTTAGCCTCCTAAAACAGCATTTATCAGGGAAGTGGTTTATGAATGATGATGTTATTACAAGCACTTGACCAGAATTTCACAAAAGGCTTCAGTCCACTGGGACAAGTTCTTTAACATAAGTGGTAATCGTGAACAAAAATGTCATGTGTGTGAAAACAATTGTATCTCTGGTGATAAATGCTGTAACATCACTCACACACATGAAGTGCCAGCAGAAACTTGGCAGGACCTTCTGAAAATAAGGAACATGACTTCTGAGCTAACCTGCTCAGTAGTACGGTCATGATATATATATATTAAATGTGTCCATTGGTACAAAAGTAATTAATTGGGTCCAGTGGATAGACCTGAGCTGGGGTAGCTGTCAGTACAGTGACTGACTACAGGCTGGACGACATGATTTGATCACTGATGGACTATATGGCATGTAATGGGACAGCTTTACTTTACTTTTTTTTTTACAGTGGATACACATACACATACACACACAAACACAAAGACAGCATGAACTGTCTCACAAAATAATATTTTTAAATTTTATTTTGAAAAAAATTTCAAAGATGCAAGTGTTTCAGGGTTTCATGGCATATGGGGCAGTGGACTGTCCATCTCAGCCCAACTGGGTGTCAGGGATAGCAATGAAGCTTCGTGGACACAGGTCCTGGAAGTGGCCGAGTTCATGGCTGATGCAACACACATTCCCATCCTCCTAGATGCAGACACAGGCTTTGGAAATTTTAACAATGCACGAAGACTTGTGCGTAAGTTGGAAGACCGTGGCATTGCAGGTAAGCAACTGACAGGATTGTAACTAACTTCCGTTACATTTAAGATCCTTTCATACAATGTCAACTGTTTCTTTCTCTGTTTCTGTCTCTCTCTCTCTCACCTGGTTACTGTGCAATAACTGATTTTATAGCACATGTAATCTGTGTCTACTGATGTTTCATTGCATGGTAACTGTTTAATTCATACAGCAATCACTGCACAGAACCATGATGGTATATAAAAGAAAATTTGTCAAGGGAATATATCTGTAAGACTATCATAAGCGATTTAATTATTTCTGAAGAACTTATTTGAAAGAAAACCTATAACAGGCATTTCTACTAGTAATCATTTCACGCCACCATAAGTAATAGGCTTTATGTCCATATGTTATCTACAAACTTTTATTTAATTACAATCTGTAACATAATATGTAAACTGCAAGACCATGAATATCAGAGGACCAGATTGAGATCTAGCAATACTTCATATAGTCAATGATATGTAAAATGTATTATAATACAGTGTGACAGTACTTGAGCCCAGGGCAGAACGGGGGAACTTAATATTTGGAGACATGTGGAAGGAACAATAATAAAAACAAACACATGGAGGAACCTTGTGTGGATTTATTGTCTATTTGAAATTTGTAATGAGTTATCAGTTTAGTTCTAAGAGTTACAGTTGTTTCAAATATTAATTTTTTTACAAAAATGTAACTTGCCCCATTTTGCTGCATGTCAGACAGGGTATGATTGATATATGTTTGAAAAAGTTTTAATAAGGCATATTATGTAATAATTATGACGTAGGATATAAAAATGATAAAGTATACAATGTAAGTTCTAAAAATAGGCTCCAAAAATGTAGAAACTTTACGCATTTTAGATCTACTAAGGCCTAACACTGACAGCACACATGTGCACCTTTTCATCATCGTCACTATCAACACCTGCACGAGTTATGGGCCCATTTCAAGCAAGACGAACACCGGATCTACCCTTCAATAAACTGAGAATAGACATCTCCACAATACAGGCACTCCTCATTCTGCCCCGAGTATACTTTTTCAGGTTAGGATTGTCCCACCAAAAATGACATCATGAAAATAAATAAAAATATTGTGTTTAAGACTTTCAAGAAAACACCTTGTAACATGCATCATTGAACAAAGTGGATATGAATAATGAATAGGTCTTACCTTCACTGGAAGTAGAGAAAAGATTCTAAAATGTAGGAGCAAAATCCAGCATGGGTAATTATTTCAGAAACTGTAACCACAAGATGACATGACCTACGCCATGATCCTATGCTGCATGCTAATGAAATTTCACCCGGTCCCGATAGATCGCAACGCATTGCAGACGAAATAAAATCGATAACCCGTTCTGCCCCTGGCTCCCCTATTGGTTTCTAAAAATATATTACAACGCAAAAATATTACATTCAGTTGAAGAAATGCAACAACTAGTCAAAAATATTTTTTTCTGAGGATTTAGGCTGCTGCATTGAAGATAAATGCTTCCCAAAGACAAACTCTTTATTAGATGGAAGACAACAACCACTAGCAGACATTCAAGAATTTACACTTAAAATTAAGGTACGTTGATCACTTCACAAGGTAGCAACAAGTATTAAATCAAATATAGAACAGCAAATGCAACTGATCCCAGTAATGTCACACAAGGGAACAACAAATCAGTCTGTATTACTAATGTAACTATAAGAAGAAATAATGTGATACATCATTTGAATTTTCTTACAACTTCTGTATCAGCCTTTCCTAACTCTGTGAAACTGATGTACACACATTAATGTGGTAAACTGAAGCAAAGTGACTTGTTAATAATATTATGGTTTAAATTAATTCAGGAAAAATTATGTTTTACTTACAGAAAGTAGTCCCAAACATCAGATAAAATTACAAGAGATATAAGACAAAATAACACAGCAGTTCTCAAACTTCTTACTGCTGCAAAACAAAATACATGTAGCCCTCGATTTACGCCGGGGACGCGTTCCTGGATGAACCGGAGTAAATTGAAACTCTTTTATAATGTAAATCAATGGGAAGTCAATGACATGCGTTCCCAGCACCCAAACATTGACGAATAATGTAATGGCATTACATTTGAAGCTCTGAAATAACGTAAATAAAATAAAGGGAATTTAAAAATATATTTTATACACTTACAATCGGCAATTTGTTGGTCCCCGTGATTGACTGCGATTCTTTCATGTGATTGATGCGTTTAGTCATCTCTGCTGTTATGTGATAGTTGCATTCATGTAAGACGCCGACCTATAGAAAATCGCGTAGTAAAAATAACCCTGGTACCTCTGCAGAGATTAAATTAGTCCTTTGAAAGTTTAAAGCGCCAGGAATGAAATTGCATATGAGGAAACTCGCATATGTATAAGTTTGCATTTCACAAACAGATTTTACCGATTCATGGCTCTCATTGGAGCAAATTCGCGTTAACATACGTAATTGCAGAGATGACTGTATTTATAATTTTTATTAAAAATCAGCGATGTAAGAATTACGATTTAGTATAAGAATCAGTACGAGATACATTGTAAAACGTTATAAATAATAGTAAATTTTTTTTTTCACTTTTTGGCTCGCTGGTTTCAAAATTGGCGTTATTCTGAATCGTCGGAAATCGAGGGCTACCTGTATTTCTGTGGGTGTGAAGTCAGTTATAGTTTTGGAAAACTGTATTCTTGTGTTGTGTTTTGCATTAGGCCTATTTCTGTATTTTGTTCCTGTTTCTGAATGCTATTTTGCACAGTATGTAGATAGAAACAAGGAACTTATTCACAGCTATATTTGAAATGAATACAAACTTGATGACAGCTGGAAAGGATTATCAACACTGGGGAACAAAACTACAGAATATCTTGAACCAAACTCTGCCATATGATAATCATTAAACTTTTGTCTGTGGCAGTGCGTGTTGTAAAACTGCAACCTATTGCAAAATGAAAATCAGTTTTCATTGTGAATGGAATCTTTTTCACAGTAAGAATTTGACAATGAATGATTCAATGGCTACTAAGTGCATTCTGA
Source organism: Zootermopsis nevadensis (assembly GCF_000696155.1). Next base: position 676,615 of record NW_019060576.1, on the reverse strand, counting down.
TGCAATAGCTTTAATATGTGCAATAAAACTATGTGTTTTCCCAACCACTAATCATGAATGATCTATGTAAATATCAACTACAATCTTTTTCAGCAATGTAGAGGTCAGTTATACTGAAAATATCACAAAACAATGCGTACCCCGTGACTAATAATATTTGTTTCCCTAAACCAGAATAGCGTGACTTAACATATAGAATCCATCCACCCTTTTAGTATACTAAATCTGTTCTAAAAAATATTTATTGCACTACCCCTTTGTTCACATATTTGGCCTGTTTCATCCAATATGAAAATATTCTAAATGTACAGTAATGAATTTGAGCCGGGATAGTTCAGTCAGTATAGTGACTAGCTACGGGCTGGACAACCGGGGTTCAATCCCCGACGGGGGCAGAGGATTTTTCTTCTAGCCTCTGCGTCCAGACCGGCTCTGGGGCCCACCCAGCCTCCTCTACAATGGGTACCAGGGTCCTTTCCCGGGGGTAAAGCCGGTCGGGGCGTGATGCTGACC
>NW_019060576.1:606114-664301 GCF_000696155.1 Zootermopsis nevadensis | reverse complement strand
TTGCTGCTTATGAGTTTACAATCTGTGGAGTGGTATTTCAGGCAGCATTTCGTTCGGCGGTGCAGTGGAGTGTGCGCGGACGGGCATGTAGTTCAGCTCTGTTGTCGGTAGATGACAGCAGACGTCACAGTGCGCATGTAGCGATCGTTGAATATCCCTCGTTCTCCGGCGGCGGCGGGATGTGGTCGCTGTTTTTCAGACGTTGCAGTCCCTGCGTATGACAAAATGGCGTGGACGTTCTGCCGCTGTCGACTTCTGCGGTCGGTATCCAGTGCAGAAATACAGATGTACATAATTTAAATACAAGATGTAAACATGATCTATATGTGCCAAATGCTAACTTTACTAAATATCAGAAAGGGGTGTACTATACAGGTATCAAGTTGTTTAATAATCTTCCACCAACAATTAAAAGTCTAAATTATGATATAAAGGTATTCAAGCCTGCATTGAAAGATTACCTCTTTACTCACTACTCCTATTCTGTAATGATTTCATCTCTGCTGAAAATGTTTAAGCTTTAGTATATCCATAATCTACGTATATGTAAAGCAAGTTCTGTATTCATATTTAAAGTTCTCAGGTTTATATATATTAATTTGTAAAATTATTTTTCATACTTGTATTGCAGAATCTGAAATTTATGTACATTGATATGTGAAATACGTTCTTGTACTTGTGTTGAAAGTTGTGAAGTGTATGTATATTGTATGAAATGACATGTTCTACATCCTTTGGTTGAGTCCTAAGAAGGATCTATGGAATATAAATAAACTCTACTCTACTCTACTCTATCAGAACATGGATATAATTTGCAAAGCAGTTACAAAATGGAATTACTTAATAACTGTACATAAATCAACTGATGTTCACAAAATTTTTGGTCAGCTTTTCGACAGGTTTACTTAGAGACGAACACTAGACGCAGCAAAAACGAGGAACACAGTTATACCAATCTACTATAATGTTTGCTGTCTTCAGATCGTCACTAATTCTGTGTGCATTTCTAATTTCAACCCCCATGACCCTTGATCTCCGCTCAGCCAGCGCTGTGTGAAACAGAATACTGCACATTTCTTTGCATAATTTGCATACCGAGTTCGAAGTCGGCTCGTCAAAATGGTCTGCAGTCCAATTGCACAGTAGTGCAGTGTTCTGAACTGATAGCATGAACTCGGTAACCCCCCTGTGGCCATTGTACATTCCCGTGAGCTGTTTGAATGGGACATTGCCTCAGCTTATCAAAACAAATCCCCTTGCTGAACGGATTTGTATTTATGCAGATCGTGTGATGCCCTTGAATCATGCTTCTATGTTCGTGACCAATGGCCAAGATTTCAAAGTCATGAGAAATCTTCAGAACAATGTAATGCAGGCAGTTTGGGATACCCTGATGAGCCAACATGTATCCACCCCACCCCGAGTTAACTTAAAATTCACAATCTACAATCTGGAGAAATAAACTTCTGATAAATTCCAAACTCACGTAATTACCATAGAAAAGATTTTTTTTAAAATTCAGTAGACCCGTTTTTCATAAGCAAATATCTGACCACCTTGTGTATGAATGAACACAATTGTGAAGGTCCACTTGCGTATAAACAAAATTTTACGTAATTTCATACCGGTCAAATTATAACTGTATTTACGTGAAAGTCAAACATATTTTGCACATACGACATTCTCTACCACGCAGACAGAAGCCATAGTTTTCTCAGAAACTTATGCAACCATCAAGAAATCATCCTACAAAATCATGATCCAGATTTTGACCGCCCCATAAAACTCAAATGTCATTGCATTTCAAATCATGAATTATACTTAATGGGACTTTAAGAGAAAACCAAACAGTCATAAAGACGACGACAGATAAAAAGTTACGAAAGATAACACGCAGAATGAAGGAGACCCATTAGATACCCAATATGACAAACTCGAATCCAATGATTTGTTATTGGGTTATGTGCCGCGTCATATAGCTAAATGTCCATTAAACCACAAAACACGACTAGTAGCCCGAGTAGGATTAAATTTAACTCAGTCGTAGTTAAAGCTTTTATATCAGCCTTTACTATTAATACCATTTTGTACCTTAAGTAATGGTAAAACATAAATACCACCGACAACTAAACACAAATTCATTAACGCAGAAATTTTCAAAATAATACTTCAACAAAGTAAAGAATAATAAACGTTTCTGAAGTCGGGGGCGGAGAGTAAGGCACCGTGCATTATGTTCGACCATCAAACATGGTATAAAATCGCATAAAGGCATCCATATTGCTACGAATTATTCAAAAAATATTAAATCTACAACAGTAACTGAAGCAGATGCATCAACTAACGCAAAGAATTTGCCAAATTAAAAGGCAACTTGTTTGAAATTAAGCCTAAAAGTCTAGAAACAGACAAACAAAGCTTCAAGGCTTTGAACTAACAGCGACTAACCACAATAGTAACCAATATGCAATAACGAAAGGGCACACCAGCTGCCCGACGTACCTCAGGATTCCAGAAGTCCGCGCTCAACCACAGGTAAAAGGAAACTCCGTTAGCGAATATAAACTCCTCGAAGGAAACCTCTGATCTGGCAACTTGCCAAGTTTCGAGGTGCATTATGGGAAAGGCAAAGATAATCATTAAGCAACGAGGGCGATGTCACAGATACTTTTTATCAGACAACTACCCACGCTATGGATCACAGATAAAGTTACATTTCACGTCCTCATGGTGACGAGTAAATTGTCACATTACATACGTCATAGAGCGGTTTACACCAAGAAATACATTACAAATTTAAACAAGTAGCTTGTAAGCAGTCAAGGTCTGGATAATATCTTTGTAAAGTCATGAGGTCGCAAGTCTAAGCGTACATCGTGTCTTAAGTGAGCCATCGAGAACAACTACATACGCTTTTTAAGGTAGGCCTCGGTGGTAAATAGCACAAATAACACACATAACAGGCACAAAATTATTACGTCTTAAATGGTAACCCTATATTATACGAAGTTAAAAGTGTATTTTTTGTAGACAGTGATAACTTTGTCGTACTTTAAAACCCACGGCCATGTTTAATCCTACGACCCAGAATATGTACAAACTGCTCAAAACATTTCAGAGTCCAAACGTAATCACAGCCCTTATTAGGGGGTAAAGAAGGCCAGAGTCTGGAGCTTTACACTTTTTCCTTGTAGGACAAAGACCTAAGCCAGCATAGTCATGATATTCATTTTTATTTCTTCATTTTAATTCAGGGATACATTCTTGAAAAAAGATTTTCGCAGTTTTCTCCTCCTCTATCATCATCTTCTGCAGTAGGTGAACGGTCATTAAATAAGTCTAACCCAGTAAGTTAAAATCGCAACTCATCACTTTTTATGTTTACGTATGCCGTACAGACAGACAGAAAGACGCTGGCCTACCACGTACTCAGATCTGTTTCCCATAACGAAACGAGGTGCTAAATTGACTGGAAGAATTCAGTTCGTCTGATCTCATACTTCTTTTTCTGCAATACGACGAACAAAAGAGACTTCTACGTTTCTACGGTACTGGAGACTCGATGGTCATCCATCAGAAACAAGTCCGACTTTGACTTCACGGCGTGATATTCAGTACATAAACTGAACGTACATGGAGGTACATATTACAAACGGTCATATATTTTACTAAGCTACCCCGTTCAAAAAATACCATCTGTAATGATGTTCCACCTTTTCACGGAACTTGAGACTATGAAACTTCCACATACATACAGGATGAATTACAATTAGATACCAATTTAAATTAATTATAAGTCTGAAATTAACAAACAAGGCGATAAATCATGTAAATACTGTTTCCAGCATAAAAGAAAGAAAACTGTAAATGCCTTCACTTGTTAGTAATTAGTTTTATCTTGCTATATAGAGCTGTTTTGTTACATAATCACATTCCTGTACTTTGATTCTTGATACTCCGTCAGAGTAATGGACTGACATTTACAAAGCAAACCAACTTTCATAAATCTGCGCACTTACCTTCATTATTTTGTCCGTGTTAGCTCCGTTTCCCTGACGACACTTAAAGCCAAACATGGGCCCCAGTCTTTCGTCATCATCATTATTAATATTACATTGTTCCCTAATGATTCAAGGGGAACTTACAGTTTCAAAATCAAAGGCGGAATGATTAAGGTCATAAATCCTTAAGACACGTGTCTTTGAAGAAGATAAAACAGTCCTTTATTTCACATTTAGACGAAGTTCTTTACGCTTTTCAAACGTCGTCTTCTGTCATCTTTCTTCGAATTCTATCCTACGTAGAGTCGAGCGAAACAACAAACAGATTCAGTGAAATATGTAAAGGCGTCTTCAGGCAGATTTCATCTGACACTTCCACATTAATTATTTTTCACAGTTTCATTTCTTAGTCTGCAGACGAATGTTTAAGCAGTCCTTCCTCACACGCACTCACCCTTTAAAAGTCCAGTGGTAATTATATTTACCACCTGATTCAAAAATCAGTAATACTACATTTTGTTCACAGAATGTATGCATGCATTACGTACGATTCTCGGTGTAAACAGCGATTATTTCCTTAAACAGCATTAACCAGTTGATCTTTGTAACGGTGAAGAGTTGTGTTTTCTTCGCGGTACGGGCTGAATTCTTAAAATCTAATTTATACGAGCTTCGGTTTCAAAGGGGTTATTTACCATAATAATTTATTAAACAAGGTTAACCAGTTGATCTTTGTAATGCTGAAAAGCTGTGTTTTCTTCGCGGTACGGAATGAATTTTAAATGTTAATCAGACGAACTATGATTCTCACTATAAACAGCGATTATTTCCTTAAACTGTGTTAACCACTTGATGCTTGTAACGGTGAAGAGTTGTGTTTTCTTCGCGGTAAGGACTGAATTCTTAAAATCTAATTTATACGAGCTTCGGTTTCAAAGGGGTTATTTACCATAATAATTTATTAAACAAGGTTAACCAGTTGATCTTTGTAATGCTGAAAAGCTGTGTTTTCTTCGCGGTACGGAATGAATTTTAAATGTTAATCAGACGAACTATGATTCTCACTATAAACAGCGATTATTTCCTTAAACTGCGTTAACCACTTGATGTTTGTAATGTTGAAGAGTTGTGTTTTCTTCGCGGTACGGGCTGAATTCTTAAAATCTAATTTATACGAGCTTCGGTTTCAAAGGGGTTATTTACCATAATAATTTATTAAACAAGGTTAACCAGTTGATCTTTGTAATGCTGAAAAGCTGTGTTTTCTTCGCGGTACGGAATGAATTTTAAATGTTAATCAGACGAACTATGATTCTCACTATAAACAGCGATTATTTCCTTAAACTGCGTTAACCACTTGATGTTTGTAATGGTGAAGAGTTGTGTTTTCTTCGCGGTACGGGCTGAATTCTTAAATATTATTCGGGATTCATACATGACTGTAGCGGCAGGCAGATAACTCGCTTTTTCTCATAACTGACAGTCTCTAACAAATAAAGTTAATGTTCACTTCGTCCTTAGTAAGTGAAGCAAAAGGAGACCATTTATCCTGAAGATTTAATTTTGAATCAGCCTCGTCTGCAAATCTGTCGTGTCAAAGAGATGTTTTCGATATCGTGGCAGCCAGCAGTTGGGAATATGCAGAAGGTAGAGAGAGTTGGATCTAAAAGGCCATTTCGTGGCTCGTTGGACCCTCAAAGAGTTTATTCAAATAGAATTATATACAGCCAACACAGAACCGTGGGACGGATATTCTATCGTCTCTTCTACCTACAGCAATTCTGAGTTATCAACATCGCATGGGACATCCTGAACTGCCTAATCGGACTGATCCTCACTTCACACTTAATAAAGTAGCTGTTTGCAAGACGTATGATCAGGATATCAAGACAGTATCTTAGCCAGCTGTTTTGTATGGATGTGAAACTTGATCTTGGCGTCTGAAGGACGATGCCGTGGCCTACACGGAATTTTTCTGAACAGACTGAAAATAACTACGAAAAACCCTCAGCGAAGACGGCAGGTTTCGGGCCGAAATATGAACTCAGATCCTCACTAGTACAAAACAGGACGTTTAATCGTGAAAGTCAAGCATACCTCAGACAATGAACAACGCCCAATACAATGCTTCAATTATGAATGAAACAGTGGCATAAGTCCCTGGAGAATTGTCACTGAGAGAGAGAGGCGAGTGATTAGACAGTAGTGCATATTTATAGGGCGGGGACTTGGTACATACAAGGACTAGTCATTAAACGGGAAATGGGCTTGAAAACACGATGTGGCACGCGGCAGTTTCAACACATACGCGCACAGAACACAATGATGAAGCCAAACAGAGAAGCAGTTTTCCTGATGAGAATGGCGGACCCTGAATGAAGTATCCGAGTGGAAAGGTTCGCAAGTTCATTCTCACTGGAGCAGGCCTTACAATTACGGCACGTTCGCCGTGAGAACCACGCAGTGGCAATGTCAGCATTTGTTTAAACACAGAGTAAAACCAAGAAAAAACCTTTGTCGAGGCGGTTAGTCCCAGGACCTCCCGGATTGCGTACTGACTTCTAGCCGGCAGTCCGCCAGATAAATACGCCCGCTCGTCCTTCTGTTAGTGTGATGATTGGCATAAAAGACGGAATTTTGAAATTTTGAATTAGCGAAAGCTGAGGCTATTAATTTGGAAGTTTAGTACATAATTTAGAAGTTCCTACTGATGGGGAGGGGGGGGGTAAATTTTAACGGCGTTAAGGGGTGGTAAATTTTGATTAATTTACATCGGGAGGGCTGCATGAGAAGCTTGCAGTGGCAACTTGGAACTTGGGAACCATCTCAGCATTTGCTTGAAGACAGAGGAAAACCAAGGAAAACCTGTGTCGAGATGGAACGAAAACCCTAAGCAGGTCTAAATAACATTTAAGAATTCAGTCCGTACCGCGAAGAAAACACAACTCTTCACCATTACACCGATCAACTGGTTAACGATGTTTAAGGAAATAATCCCTTTTTACACTGAGAATCATACGAAAACAAATATAGACTGAGGGTTGTTGATTGTTTAAACAGCTGGTACACATAGTTACCGATAAGCTTTAAAGGGTTAAAACACGTTTCATAAAAGTACATGATTAAATGAAAATGTGTAGACATACAAGCTCAACAGCGATGTGACGGCCAAAAAGCTTCTAAATTATGATTTCAATCACATGTGCATCGGAAATGTATAGTAAATAATTTAATCTGCAGCTCCATTACACTGAAAACTCTCTGAAGCAGTAACACAGTGAGCCTCTGAAACGTCGGTCAGTATCTATCCCGGTATTAAGTTGTTCCATAAACTGGAAGTTAAAACTTCAGTGCCGATTCTGGAACTTCTCATTCTCAAATCTGTCTGGCATCTTGTAAATTACAACTGCGAGCAAAACTCCAAAGTGCTAAAGCCGACGTACGTGTAACAATGCCACAAGACTCGGGACATGCAAGAACTTTTTAATGGAGTATTTGTGTTCAGCTGAAACTCGGAACTGCCCCCTCGAGACAGACGAGCTTGTAGGTGAGAAAACGTAGCTTTTAGCACTACACACTACATATTCTGGCATGTGAACAACTCATAACACAGTGGATTATATATTTTTTCACGATGTGCGTATAATTAATGCATAATAGGGAGGTCATATCGCAAATTATATAACTGATCTAGATAAATCCTAATTATGCGTCGCCTGTGTTTAGACAAATCTTTTTTTTTTCGTTCGTTCCGTCAAATCGGGCGGACCCTAGTTCGCTTCGTGGCTGCGCTGTGCAGAAAATTCTGTGCAAATATTTTACTCGTCACACTGTAATATAAATTCAATATCTTCTGCTTTCGAAGAAAACCTAATAAAAAGCAATATCCAGAGTGAGGCTTCAGAAATCATTGTTACTAAAATGAAAATGTAAGCAATATATTTTCATCTTTTACGTAACCGTACCGCGAAGAAAACACAACTCTTCACCATTACAAATGTCAACTGATTAACGCAGTTTAAGAAATAATCGCTGTTTATTGTGAGAATCATAGTTCGTCTGATTAATATTTAATAATTCAGTCCGTACCGCGAAGAAAACACAACTATTCACCATTACAAAGATCAACTGGTTAACGCTGTTTAAGAAATAATCGCTGTTTATTCTGAGAATCATAGGTCGTCTGATTAATATTTAATAATTCAGTCCGTACCGCGAAGAAAACACAACTATTCACCATTACAAAGATCACCTGGTTAACGCAGTTTAAGGAAATAATCGCTGTTTATAGTGAGAATCATAGTTCGTCTGATTAACATTTAAAATTCATTCCGTACCGCGAAGAAAACACAGCTTTTCAGCATTACAAAGATCAACTGGTTAACCTTGTTTAATAAATTATTATGGTAAATAACCCCTTTGAAACCGAAGCTCGTATAAATTAGATTTAAGAATTCAGTCCGTACCGCGAAGAAAACACAACTCTTCACCATTACAAATGTCAACTAGTTAACTCTGTTTAAGGAAATAATCCCTTTTTACACTGAGAATCATACGAAACCCATAAATACAAAATGAAGAGTTACTTCTTGTTGAAGCAGGTGGCACATTCAGCTACCACTGGGCTTTAAAGGGTCAAGAAATTAATTTGAAAAGTGTCATAAATACAAGTGTTAAGTAACGTATTTGTCACACTGAAATTTCAGAGTTCGATTATGACAACAAATTTTAAGAAAAATACCTAAATATCGTTGATAAACACAAAGTAGATCGACGTTTATTACGCACGGGAGTTATAAGAAATGCATACAAAATTGTAGTTGGGAAACCTGAACCTTGGTGTGAGTGGGAGGATAATATTAAAATGTACATTAAAGAATAAAATATGAGGCTGTTAACTGGATTCATGTGGCTCTGGTTCTTGTCTTGCGAACATAAATTAATGGGTTACAGAATGGATAATTTCTTGGCCAGCTGAGCGAATATTAGCTTGCTTATGTAAATATCTATTATCTCATAAAATTCATATTCACGAAGGTAAAACATTGAAATTAATAGAAAAAACAGATACGTCTCCTTAAATTATCATTCAAAATTAAATACAGTATCCAATATACTTAAAAATTTATATATATTAAAAAGTGCATAGATCCATATTTCTGTATAACTTAATTACAGAGAATATAATTTTTTGGCTGCTAATATGCTATATGCTGCTAATTAAAATGGGAAAATCAACATATTTAGAGACAGAGATGAATATAATTTCATTAAAGAGTGAACACGCTGCCAAATATTAATCTGCGTGGATTATTTGTACGAGCCGTGTTCGAGGCGTTCAAACCTGGAGCAGGTGGATTTCATTTCCATAAATCCAGGTAATTGAATTGAAGTTTATAACATTTTTCATACAATGAAACTGACGCTGTCAAGTAATGCATGGTGAAAATTCATTATCTGGCTGGAAATTTATTGTAAATTCTGTGTCCTTAAACGGATATGAAGAGTAGGAGAAACAGTGAACAGCGTGAAAATGATGTAAATATATACATAAATTATAAAACTGACTGAGTCCTGATCAATAATTTATACATATTTCATGTATATCTGTTGATAAACAAGTAACATGAACATGAAATTAAACTAAATATATGGAAAGGGGTAATTTTTCCTCTTCCAACCTCTTACCCCATATTATTATATAAATATTTTTGTACAATAATTATATACCAAAATTATGGCAACAATTATCTTTATCATCATCATCATCATCAATATATTTTAACAAAAATTTTAATGTTTTATCAGCTATAAGACATGCCTTGTTGAGTTTTCCACCAGTCCATTTTATCAGATATTCTAATAAAATCAGTTTGTCCTGTGATTTCACCATCTTTTTCATGGTCTTTGTCTTTTATAGTTGTTTACTGGAATGATACTGAACTTAAATTACATTCACTGCGTCACTATTAGCAACTTCAATCGGTTTCACAATCAGCTGTATTCTTAGTCATCTAAGCGCTTAAATTAGAAGCATAACAATGTAAATCATGTCACACACTTCACAATACACAAAAAGAAATGTGGATATTCAAAATGGATAACCATTTTAAACAATGCTGTACAGTGTACAGTGTACACATAAGACATAAATAAATTCATTGTTGTCCACAATCCAAAATTAGAAGGCTCAGAAAAATTTAAAACTCGGAAGCTGGTTCCGTCTCACATTCACGATGATGCGTGGGGTTTGGACAAAGGTTATTTTCAGAGCTGGCAAGCAATAATTCATAATAACTGTTCACACTGATGGTCTCTGTTTCAAATTATTTCACTTTCTGAAACTTGACTTTCCTTTGTTACAATGTGGCATTTTACAAGACTGCCTAACTCAAAATGAAATGTCACACGAGCTACCTTCTGTGACATAAGTGAGACTATTTACAAGAAACAAAGAATCAAAAAGAAAACTAAATACTCTCAGATGATCCATCAGAATAAAGGGCAGAAATTATTATTAATTTGTATTAAAATATATGTTAACACAAAAAGTGTGTGCATTATCTTTCTCAGGATGTACCAAACCTTTAAGTTCTTTGTCCTCTTATGAATTTATACTGCAAACAAAATTAATTCAATCTGCTGTAATCCCCTAACATTAAACTGTTTCATTAATTAAATGTATGGAATATTTTCTCTGATTCTATTGGCTACAGACAATTCCCAGCATCTAGTAACATCTTTTATCTTTACGATTACACGGTGAAACTGAATTTGTATAATTTTAATTTCAGGTACAGTTTTCTTGAATATTGTAATATATTTATTAAATTTCCACTTGTATTTTACCTCCCAAAATTCTTTAACTCCAAGGTATGTTCAAAATACCATGTTAAAATGCGTGGTCTATCAGTAAAAAAAACAATTCAGACAATTTCCTAGTTTCTCTGTCAATTACAAGCTAGGAAAATGTTCCTCTCAGTTCCAGAAAGAATTAATGTACAGAAATCAATCTTCAATGAGAAATCAGACGTCTCATTACATTCCAGCATCATATGAACAATTGTCAGGTACTTACAATCTTTTTTCCACTTCTTCCTCTCTTGTACTTCTTTCTTCTCCTCTTCCTTTTCCATCCTTTCAGAATTCCTTTTTCTTCCAAACACTTTGCTGCGTTGTGTTCAACCATTGTAACATGTCATGTTACAGCACACACACACCAGAGCGAACATAACCACAATCTTTTGGAACGAATGATTCGCTCTCAATTGGATCTTGTGCCTGATTGTGGAGTTTACTTCAATTGGTCAAATTCTGTAAAATTGGCATAAACATTTCCATCACAGCGTGCGGAAAGATGTGTTGTGAAGTAGGCAGCATGGGGAAATAATGGCCACAGAAATATCCTGATTCCTTCAGTGGTATTTGCATTTTATCCAACAGCAGGACCATAATTTCTGGTACTCTATCAACTGTTTCATTTACTGTGTTTTTTTCCTTCTGTGAATCTTCCATCACTCGGCAAATCCCTCTTAGTGGAAAGTTTCATTTGACAGCCACAAATGCCCGTTGGCTTCTAAAAATGGCATACACATTCAATTTCCCTATCGTTAAAATATGATATAAATTGTTCCACACCACTGAAGGCGTTTGAATAGCCTTCATCTAGGAAGCCAATATACCTCACATTACACCACTGGACAGAACACTGAAAAATTTCATTCACACCAGAAACCTCGACACTAATGCTTACTCCACTGCGGTTTGTATCAGAACGTTCTGTGTTAACCTTTCAATTTATATGGGTGCATAAAATTGAGCCATGTGTATACCTTTAGCAGTGTCACCACTAAGGGCTGTGATAATTCCATTCAGAGATGTATCTCATATTTCTTAGCAGGTAGCATCCAGTGCCACAGTTCGGTTAAGCCAGTTTTTATTTTCTTTATAGTCTCCTCCTCAGTATCTCCCATGTTTCTCTCTAATATTGTACTGCCAACAGAAACTTCACCTACTGCATGTAGATCACTTGTATTTGTACTGAACTTGAATTAGAGATAATGCACAATACACAGAAAATTTACATTGCTACTGCCAGTTCAAAGTGTTGCTTTATTTTCATCTATAACAACCATTTTTTTCAGACATGAGGTTTTCACAGCAATGAGGATCATTATGATGTAGTTCTTGATTTTGGCAATGTGTACACTGGTCAATCCAGCTCCAGCATCACAAATTCAACCCTGAAGATGGATACAGTATGGTCCTCCGAAAAGGCAGCATCTACCGGCCAGTCTATATGGCGTCAAAACCCATAAGAACAACATCATAACACCCATTCTTTAACATAGCACACTACTCTGAAGCACATTTGATAATGAAATATTCATTATTCCATTCTCAGAATAATGTATCAACAATCTATTCATCATAATCTATAGCACTTACTTTCATTGTGTTGTAGTTTTTTACACGTAGAACTGTAATTATTTTCGTCCAGCCTGGAAGTTTGCACTTCTAACCTCACTTCAAAATCTGAATCACACAACCTAGTTTTCTTTCTCTTAAAATCTTTCCGTTCTTCAAACTCAATTATTGAACTTAGGCATCTTGCTAAAAACTAAAATATAACAAACACAACAGCACTTAAAAACAATATGCACTGAGATATAATAATTTCCAAACAATTGAGCCATATACATTTTTCGATCTCACACGCATGGCAGCCACACCACATCACAACACGAAATATTCCTACAATCAATGCCAACCCTATTCAAAAAGACCCAATTACTAGTCTGCTAAACGAAGTGTTAAAAATAGAACTAGCCATTCTCATAGAAGTACTGACAGCCTGAAATTTTAACAGTTTAAATAATATCTTAAAATACTTTCACATGAACGATATGAATAATTTATATCTTCAATTTTTAATCAAATAAAATCATTTTACACATTTCTGGATTCCAGTTTACCTTAAAGGTACAACAACGTGAAATGTCGAAAAATAATTTCGTGTTCTTTAGTGTGGGTAGGCTGTTTATAACACTACAAAGTTCAAGATACCTCAAGAATTTGCTCTGTTGTTCTCCCTCAGTCAACTGAATGACACTTTTCAACTGGCATTAGAACTCTCATCATATAACTTCATTACTCTCTAAGTTAGTTTTCTTTGGATATGGACAACACTGATATAAAGATAAATACAAATAATATTCTTTCATAGAAAATCCAATGAACAACATTAACAGAATTGTTTTTTTAAAATAAAAGTTACTGCTCTCACTCGCGTGATAAAATAGCACTTATTACCAATACATTATTTGTAAAACAAATCATACCAAAGAATACCACCATTTTTCATCACAGAACTATTAACTAAATATTTACTTATATTGACATTTCGCATGACTGTATTATCATAATTTGATGCAGACATAAAATAATGGCTAGTCTCACTGTAGGTCTTAATAATATATAGATACAAACCCTTTTTATTAAAATATCTGTAAATAAATACAATATTGCACACTCCAATGCTGACAAATGTTGGTGTCGTAACTAACCTTTAACATCTTATTTTAACATTTGAGGTGCATTTCAAAAATAAGTTCCGTTTGCCAGGTGTTAGGAAAATTTATCGCAAAACATTGGTAACAGTGCGTTCATATTACTCCAGCGACCTCCGTTCACCTAGGCCGTAGGAAAGGATAAGGAAAGTGATTGGGTGTTTCTGGGGCTATTTGCCACAAGTTAACATTTTTCGCATTCAGAACGGAGATGAGACGCTTTCACACCGCGGACCCACCTGATCCTACAAGATTGACTTCAATGTACCAAAAATCGAATGTCCAGTAACTGCAATGGGGATATAAATTTTAGTTTCAAAGAATAAACTTTTTAAAAGTTTTCAAAAAATTTGCCGACTTGGAAATCATATAACATTATAAACAGGGAAATGAACTTTTTTTTATGCGTCATGAAACTACTACGCACACTCCCTGTTCACATATATGATTAATTTTGATGGTCTAATGTAAATCGAATATTTCGATAAAGAACATCATTTGATATTTTAAATATTAAATATTTTAAAATGTTAATTATTGTAATATTTTAATATTTAATAAGAATTTATTGTGATTAGACGGACAAGATTTAAAATATATATTTATTATATCACAATATGACGCAACTTTACCATCTCATGATTAATTTTGTCGGTTTTTAATGAAATTTGACTTCAGCGATTAACAACAGTAAAACAGCATTTAAATTCTACCCAAAGCAGAAACAGAATTATATAAGAATTAGGCTATTTAGAATATAGTTAGGAAATAATCCTTTATAGATGGTGTGTGATGGAAATAATATTTTATTTAATATTTTATCGGTGGTATTCGAACTCGTTTGATGTTCAGAAGAAATGTCTTTTAACGGTTATCATTAAAAATCACGTATTTTTTTCTGCTAAATATTCAAATTATCAAAATGCTCATAATAAAGAACGACAAATGAATTGTGAATGTATGTATTACGGTTTATTTAACGATGCTGTCAGCAGATCAGACGCTATACAGCATCAAATTGCAGAGTAATTAATGAAATGGAATGGATATGGAAGGAAGCGGTTGTGGAATATTTTAAGATACTATCCCAGCATTTAATTTGAGGGACTGAGGAATACCAAGGAAAATGTCAATCAGGGTAGCGGGAGCTCCCGAAAAAGGAGTACTAACTACTCGGCTGTGACGTTTGGTTGAAATTTGAATTACAGGGGATATTAACACATTAACCAGCTTTGTCAAAGACGTCTTCAAAATGTTTCCTTTCGTTTAGAAGATGTTACCAGCTTTCAGAAACAGAAGTGAGCATAGATTTTTGTCCTTCCGTATGGGCGTTCCCCGTCAAAATTTCTTGTTCATAGCCACGTCTGCTTGTAAAACGTCCAAATTCATATTTATCTTAAAAAAAATTGCGTGGCATATAAACTCGTCTTCGGTTACAAGTAAAACGGATGCAGCAATTTTAAAGTTTCGGCTCACATACTGTACCATTTAGGCCTATTATTTTAATCAATATAATTAGGCTGCATATTAATTGATAATCTTGTCACGCCGATAGTTTCTCGACTATTTCCTTATGAGTAGTAGCCAGAAACGTTCTTAGGCCTAATGAATGACAACTAATTAAACAGACTTAATTAACAACGAAGTGTTTCTAATGTACAGCACGAGAAAGGGGCTTCATAAATGTAAAATTGTCCCTCTTACTAATTACGTGTCACGACATGAGATGTAGGGTTATTGGCAATGGAGGTATGCCTCCATTTATTCTTAATCTCGGCAGTAAATTACAGTGAGTGATCAGCATCACGCTCCGACCGCTTCACCACCGGATCCTGGTCTAGATGCGGCTGTACAGAGAGACATCTGTTGCCAGCGTCTGGAATCAAACCCTGGTTTATCATCTCGTAGGTTTGCCATTGGAGTGACTGAAGAGAATCCGTAGTCGTGCTGAACGTTTCCTGGAGTTCGTCACATGAATACGTCCTCAAGAGCCTGACCTACCCCGACGGATTGTTTCCTGTTTATACCCTGCGCGTCGCTTTGGTTTACCGGGTCATCCTCGAACGTCACCATCTTCTCCCTAGATCTGGAGCCACCTGCGACAGAATCCCTGCCACTAGAAGAAGTCCTTAGCACTGACGCTGCTGAAGAAGGTCGGATGACGGAGGACGGAGGTGGAGGAACCATCACGATATCGCTTACGACACCGGCCAGGTTAAATTCGCTGACACTACGCGGCACAAAATATTCGACCAGAGGCTCACCAGAGTCGGAACTTGCCCCACTACGACGGCTAATCTGACTTCTTTGACCATTCCTCCGAGGACAACCTGCAGCAGATGAAGCCGCAATACCATCTTTCCTTCTCGGCAGACTATGATGATGCTGAGGGTACTCTATCAACGCTGGCTTCAAGATCTTCTGAGACTGCTGAATGTTGGTAACTCCTGTGTCATGATCACCAACACTACCACCTCGTGGGACCGTGTCACCCGGCCTATGTCAGGATGAGGCACCGGATGACGACACTACAGCCATCGCTATCTCTTCACCATCGACTACGTCTATCATGACATCCTCGTCGTCAAGGTCTCCACCTCTCGAGCTGGAGGACACGAACGTACTGGGACTCGCGACACCAAAATAATGCCCTAGCTTCCTTACGATAATCACCACTTCGTCCTGGACGAGGTTGAAGCACATCGCTATGAGTGCCATGCCGACAAGGATGTACGCGGATGAAGCGAACACTGACAACTGCTCAGCCGATGAATGCGATGCTGAAGTCTGGTACTGCACCTGATAACTGTGATACAAACCCGGTATCAAATCTCCGAATCCTATAGTCCCCAAACTCGTAAAACAGAAGTAAGAGCCTTCGAGGAAAGTCCAGTTCTCGAGTCTATTGAAAAGCAACGCCCCACCGCAGATGTACACGACGATTATAAGCAGACAGAGAGAAATTGGTATCCTGACGTGTTCCGCGCCGCACGTTCGGCGTCTCTTACGTCCAGGGTCCAGGGCCGTGGAAGACGACGCGGCTGATTCACCGATACCTTCCCCCCCGCAGTCTAGGACCACGACGCTGCCAGTACGATCCAATTTTGCCTGGATGTCGTCTCCGCGGTCGGCGCCTGGCGTCGCGTGGGGGTGATAATGGTGCATCTTGAGGGCCGAGCCGTCTGCAGTGATGCTGTTGTGAGCCTTAGTTGCCAAAGACGGGGTATAACCGGTGCTCAGATAAGTCTCGGCCGTGGAAGAACCTCTTGCAGGCATACTGTTCTTGCCGGAAGTGTTCTTGGAGTTACTGCGACCGTTACATCCGCCCGCGTCGCCTCCATTACCACACACACGGCAGTAGAGACGACGGAAATTGCGTGCTAGGACGTCGCCGACGGTGGACAAATACACCAGCATCAGTGGGATGCCGATTAGCGCGTAAATGATGGTGATGACCTTTCCCCAGGGAGTTCGCGGTGCCACACTGCCGTAACCTGAAACAGCGTAAATACACCTCATTTAACGTTGATGAAACTATTATAAATGACAGATTTAGGATCGAGCGGTGACGAATCATTTTTCATATCGTCTTGACGTCTGTCAACGAGAACTCAGAACACCAAGAAAGAATATAAGTAAAAATATACGTAAAATCTAAGCCAAGTTTCGAAGGCAGGACCTTCAGAACTGGCTCCATGAGTGGCTGCTTTAATTTATTACCTTTTAGTTATTCTTATTGTTATTAGAGAGCATATTTTTGTAGTGTCATAAATTTTTATTAGTTGGCAAACGCTCAAATGAATTATCATATTTCCCCAATTTTAAGATTCTGTCGATTGTAAGATTTAATAATAGATTTTCATGAAAAAAATAAGCTATACCGATTCTTAGACGCCGTCAAATGCGAGATGCGCCAGGACTTAAAAAAAACATTTAAAATGTAAAAATATTCGTCTTAAAATGGAGGACACACGGTAATCGAATTTAAGTATAAATATTGCGATTCGAGAAGTTACACAATTTTCTTGCCCAGTCTGGATGAAAAATTGAGTCGATTTACGAGCTGAAATTATCGATTGTTCTGTGAACAAGATAAATGTTATCTTCCGGTCATAATTACTTCAACGTGACGTCACGCGTGGCTTAAATGACAGTACATGGAAGTACTATACCAGACAAACGTATAGCACTGTTACTTATTAAATTCTCTGTAATAATGAGTGATGATTCTACGTCTGCATCTATCTCACGGGAATCCTATATTCAGGAAGGCCAT
Source organism: Zootermopsis nevadensis (assembly GCF_000696155.1). Next base: position 646,455 of record NW_019060576.1, on the reverse strand, counting down.
GCATCTACGTTAACCAGGTTTGGTCATAGCAGGGGTAACAGAAATTCATGACGCACATTGTGAAGTTTACGACTTAGAAGGGAACGGTGGATTAATATCATTATACTAAAGGCGAGCGGACAGTCGCTGACCAAAGCAGTCTGTAAATCACTACGTCATCTTCATTGTTACAGACGAAAGCAGAGTGTATCACATCCTCTGACGTAGTTCGATCGGGTCGCTACTGTTTGCATTTTTTAAGCAACCTTTAATCAAAGTCTCATTTCCGACTGCCATGTCGGGCCAGAAAATTTCCATCACACAGGAACAAAAAAAGCTGCTTAAAATATAAAATGTGTAGCTAATACCTTACAATGACACGCCTCGGTGATCAAAAAGAAGCTATTTTAAAAAAAAGCAGTCAAGAGAGAAAAAAGTACATCGTGTAGCCTTGAAAATCCTGTTTTTTTAGAAATAATTATAGTGGTTGGCTATTAATAGAAACAATCAGAATGACAACAATGAAAAACATTTATGAATCAACACCTGGTTCTAGAACAACAATGTAAAAAGTCCCAAAATACGTTATTTGTGACTTTAAACCATTCCTAGTCAATACTTTTCGTAAACTAGAGCAGAGCGCTCCTTTCGGTACTCCTCGGGGGGGTTGGTTGCGTTTTAAAATCTTGGGTAAGAAACTAAACCAACCCCCCGATTGGGGGGTCAAAACACTTGACCAACCCCCCCCCATTCAGGGGGGTTGGTTTCGTTTTAAAATCTTGAGTAAGAAACTAAACCAACCCCCCAATTGGGGGTAAACAAATATAACGTAACATTGTTTGATGACGTCATTTTTTGATAGACGACAAATCACGAATTTTTATAGTAGATATTGTCATTGTTAAACGATGTGTTTATGTTTGTAATTCAGCTGCAAAACTTAATCTTTTACTCTAACAGGAAAAAACACCCACACAGATTCAAGTGTTTGATAACAGAGCGTCGAGGAGAATATTTAGACCTTTCTCTGTCTATTCCTTGACGCTTATGCAAAACGATCTAGCAAGGAAATATACGGAAGTTTCAAACTAAGAACAAAACTGACGTCATATTACTATAACGATCATACAATTTCTGTGGCGTATCGAAGTTTCCTTCCATTCCCAAATAAACCCTCAATATGACCTTAATTACTCTCCTTTTACCGACACAGATCAGGGTCAAGGGAGACGGAGTGACATTCAATCAAAGGCCATATGCCAACAATTCTCCTCCCATTTTTCAGTCCACCCTCACCCCCAAGCACACACATCCTCGCCAAAGGGTAATTAACAGCACAGCCCTTCTGCTGGGGGGGGGGGGGGTTTCTGACAGAAAGCAACATGGAGCGGGAAAGTGTGCGCTGTCCCAGCGACCCCCTGGACAGATGTTCCAGTGAAAGGGGGACACACGTGTCCGTAATGGACGACGAAATTGCTTCGTGCTACGGACGGACGGACGGAAGTCTGACGTCAAAATGACACGCAGTGACAAAAACTACGTTCCGCAGACCAAGGAAACAGCGCACTAATATGTTTTATCTGAAGATGGAGGCGACACTTCCCTTGCAACCATGGCAACGACCATGCGACATCACAACAAAGAAAATCAACATCGAGACAACGCGTCATATTTTCAGAGATGCAGATGAGACCAAGTGCAATTGATAGAAACAAAGACAGTATGGACCAGGGGTCTGACGAAGAAATATTGGACCATATTAAATACAGGAACTGGCACTTGGGCTATTATTTAGTCCAGACTATGTTATCTTTTTGTGTACTTCGAAATACAAAGATGAGTTAAAAAATGTAAAAGTGATTTTGTAGTTACTTTAGAGAAAATATAACGCAATGGTCAAACAACGTTATTCCTCTGTCAGATTCCAAACAACTTTGATGAAAGGACCCACAGCCATGTTCAATCCATGATAATTTAAAAGTTTTAGAGAAATTCTTAATTACCTAAAGCACAGTGGTAAATGTATATACCACCTGCTTTAACATTCAGTAACTCCGAAAATGAAGAAAGCCAATTTTGTTTACAACCGCCATACTTTTCAGTAATGCCAACATCCTTTAAGATTAATTTCATAGCACTGAATAGTTTGTAATACTGAAGCCAGCCGTGCTATTTTGATTTGAATATTTATAAAATGCGTCTAATAGTTTGTAATACTGAAGCCAGCCGTTTGATTTGAATATTTATAAAATGGGTCCTAAAACAGGGGGCCCAGGAAAATATGGCTAGTGAACAATTAAAGGTATTTTGGGACGACCAACTCTATTTTACAAAATCTTACGTAATTAAACAATGGCCACAGATATCTGACAACTTAGCTCGAGTATGTGAAAGACGATGTACTTGTAGAATTTTGATGGAGAAACTTCTATGGAAGCGGTTATTGTTAAGATAATGATAAGGCAAGATAATATTAAAATGTGCCGTAGGAAGACGGATATCTAAAGAGAAACGTGGATAGAACAGGGTTTGGATGGTGCCCATACAGGAATTTCAGCTGTGTAGATTTTTTTTTTAAATTCTAATATAGAAATACGTTTATCGGTCTTTGAAACTTAAGATCCAAATCGCTTGTCCCACATTTTGCATGTAATAGTATCTGAACTTGTCAAAGAGTTAACAAATTATAAAAAGAATATTTAAACCCTGGAAGAGAATAAAATTTCACAGCGATGTTTAAGAAAAAGATGTTGCTATGGAAACTCTTGACTCCTACCCTTCAAAATGCCGTGTTAGGCACGTGAAACTTCCCAATAAAAAGTTCAAAGTTACTCTACTTTTTCACAAAACTTCTCCCAGTACCGATTTCCAGTGTATCACGGGAAAACTCAGAACTTTTGCGCTGTTGTCATGTTGCTAGTTTTGAATTTAAGAAATAGGAAGCCCTGTCATACCTCACACTTTTCCAAACTTTGCTGTCTGTTAAACCTTTCTGGCGACAAAAGTTATTGACGAGGGGGAAAAATTGACATAAGAGATCGATTCTTTATTTGACTTTGTTTAACTGCACAGTTTACGTTATGTACAATAAATACCTTCTAAAATAACAGTACTCATTAAGTGCGCGCCATCGAAAGCGTTGTCCACCCTACAATCGCTGCCCTATAAGATAATGTTCACTCGATTTAAAACGCATTCCATACACCAAGGCCTCAGACATAAATCATATGCAGTCAAAGAGTAGCTCCTTATACAATGCCACTGGTGAGTTCACCATTCCTTTCATTTAACGACGACTTCTCGTTTGCTGCCAAATACAAAGACGATTCACAACAAAGAATTTACAAAAACGTAAAATGAATACAACCCTTATTATTTAAAGTTACTATACCATAGTATTCGTCGAGGGACTGAGGAAAACCATAATATAATTCATGATAACCGGGGAACTGGGTCAAGAATGAAACCGAGGACCTCCCAATAAGAATCAAGTGTCGATAAGTGCTGTAGTCAAATTTGTTTGGAATTTATTACAAATCGATATATATCGTAGACAAAAATGAAAAGTGCGAGGAACGTGCATCGCGCGACTGCCTATAAAGCAGGCGCCTTCGGTTTATGGAACGCGGCCAGGTCACCGAATGGACCGTCGAAAATCTTTCGCATCAACAAACAGAGGGATAGTCGATTCCCGTATTTGCCACTAGACGTCGACCATATTGATACTTCGCGTTGCTATGACAACTCCAAAAGTAACCAACCCGTATAATTACACTTCAAGTAACTTTAGTGCCAACTTATGGGATGCAACACCGTATTTACCTTCCAGTCCGTTGGCTGTTTAACGACTTCGGAATCCACTGGACCGCCCTTTCGTTAGTCACAGCACATAAAAATATTACCTACGTTCAGTGGCTGATCGTGAATTAGGCCACTAGAGGCACTTAAAATATTAAGAAAAAATTTAGTCGTACTTAAGGTTATGATAACAGTGCATACATTCATATAAACAAGTGGATCGAATATTTTTATCATATTATGTCATTCCCAGAACACGCTCCTAGTTACTCAATTGGTTTTAGTTTCATCCTTGTAGATATGTTATCCCGTCGGTCACAAAGTGTCAGTATTGGGGCGGTAGCCTTTTGGCGCGGGGTGTGGGAGAGGGGGAGGAGGAGAGGAAGGCTTAAAAGTAACAATAATAATAAAAAAAACATATCAGCTAGTCAAGTAAACAGGTTATCAAAATTTTCGCATAAATTTGCATAAAGTATTTTATTGCACTTAAATTTCAACTAATATCAATAAACATGCTTTGATAATTTTTCGAAAAGTATATTTCAGATATTATATGTGTGTGTGTTTGTTGTAAAAATACGTCGGAGAACACAAACTGCGAGTGTCTGAGAATAAGAACCAGAGTGTTGAGAAGAACATCTGGACCAAGCAACAGAAGGATTAAGAAATATTCATAATGGCGAGGTTTATTATGTGCACTATACACAAAATATAATTAAGGTGATAAAACGAAGAGTGACGTATGTACGGATCATGTAGCACGCAACGCGGAACGAGAAATATTTTCATCTTTCTACCAAAGTCATATCTTTGTATGTGTCTTATATTATTACTGTCTTGTAATAAAATTACGTCTAATACTTCGAAAGCCTATAGCTCAGTTTGTAGGCGCAAATAACTTTTATTCTTATGTGTCTCACAGTTATTAATTTCACTTTCTGCAATTCTCAGTCGGCTCTACACAACTTATTTTATCTTAAAATCTTCGAAGTATTTTTAATTTTGTATCGAAAATCTTGCCAATATGGTTCATAAGACAACAAAAACTATATTTCCTCTGTTTTTAATTCAAGCGTTACTTCACGATTTTACGAAACGGTAAAAGCTTTTAAAATATTTCACGAAAACTGAGTCGCTTATTTCTTGTCATAACACACGGTGCTGGAAATAATCATTGTTGATTTTGATTGTAGCAATTTTTTCTTTCTCTTTTTCGTCTCAATTGTTGGGCCAGACGCAGTAGAAACGAAGATAATGTTCATTCAACTGTGACAAAGCTAAAATCTTGATTTACATTTAGATGTAAAATCATTGAAAGAAAATAAACCTGGCAAGAAAACGTCTACAGAAGGCAGTTTTGAATGACAATTAACTTTTGTGTTACAAAACACACAACCTTGAATATAAGGAGACTACATTTTGATAAAAAAAACAACAATGCATTTAATTCTGCGTTATTATTACTTGACTGCACACTCCATTTAATATTTTATCGTAAGTCTTATCACGTTGATAAACCATGACAAATATCAACTGGTTAACGCTGTTTAAGGAAATGATCGCTGTTTATTCTGAAAATCGTAAGAAACACTGGTTATTAAAGAAGGTGGTACATATAATTAACCACAGTGATTCAAACATTTAAACGAACAAGGAAATAAAGACACATTCTTTAGCTACGACCTGTATCAGACAGAGCCAACTGTCTTCGGTCCTGGTGTCAATGCGTCACGCGTCTGTGTCTACCCTGCAGCTGCAGGTGGAGGGAGATCAGAAACCCACAGCTGGGCTTCTCCTCCTCCTCTGTTGCCACTCTGAGAGGTACAGAACTGGGCTTGGTATGAATTCACTCATGCGAAAACAATTGAATCAGTCTAACTAACTGCCTCCCTTGGTGTATCAAATTTAAGGGCAGACACAACGAGGATATAATTAAAATACAGCACACCCAGCGGGCACGATCGATACTGATAAATTACAATAATTTTACGGTTTTCAGCAACCATAATCATGCTAGAACCCAGACAAATTGCTTGTTTATCCAGTTATTTGTGGACGTCATATCAGCTATGGCGGTTGTGTGCTACGGACAGAGAAGAATTAATACATTTGAAGTCCTCTTGGCGGTGAAGATGTCGATTTGCGTCTTCCGGGTTGCAATGCCGTGTGAACTTGCTGGTATATACCACCGTTTCGGTGGATGATATTGATTTCATCTTCAGGGCTGAAGACTGGTTGTCATTGTTTCTAAAGAAATTTTTAAGGCTGTCGGAACTGCCAGACTTCAAACGAAAAATCCAAAATGTCAGACCGAAAGATAAAAAATAATTTTCAGTTTTTGGAAAAAGATACTGTTCCCATATTAAGAGCCGAAGTGAAGATGGAGTCAGTATATTCTTCCGAAACGTTGGTCAACAGCCCACAAGACCTACGACCTACACGGACATTTTCACCGCCATGATAACCTCAAATCTCATCACACTCAATACGTACGTTTCCCGTAATGACAGGCCAAATTTCCCACGTATAGAAACAAGTAACATTATATACTACTCATGTTCAGACAGCAGACAGGCATACACTTGATACACGAGTAGTTCTGTTGTCAGATGGCGTAGTCGTCGCTGGAACAAGACAGGTATAAAACCACGATGTGAATCTGTCCTATTCTTTCAACCATTGTTCTGTTCCTCTGTTCACGTCATAATCAACATCAACCTTGGTCCAATACGTATTCCTTGAACGTTGTCAACAAATTAAGCGTGTCATCTTGTACGACTCCACATTTGCTACGCAGATAAAGTGGAAACATCATTGAGACAGGACACTGACATCTATTGGAAAGGGTACACAACCTCATATCACAGTCTGAGAGCCCAACTTCACCAAGAAATACGTAGGAATTAAGACAGTCTCAAGACGTGTAAGAACATTGTAACTTGTAGTTTGGCCTTCTGGCTGCGACGTTAAAAAACCATAAGCCAAAATAAAACAAATAAAATAAGATGTCTGTACAAATAACGTCGAGTCGCGAGACGTCACAATCCGATTAGCAATACAGCGTTGCCATTCTTCATCCTGCCATTATTGCGTAACAAAGGTTCAACTGTAAATGGCAACCTCGGTCTCACTGGTCAGACTCAACTCATATAACTACATAAGCTACTTATTGCTGAAGGAATGATGTGGAATTAGGGAGAAATATGTCCGGCTGTGGGTTAAACAAGGAACGATGGATCTGTTATGCAAATAAGTTCCTGCAATGCTTGAAGGCAAATCCTACACTGCAGAGCACACACGCAGAACCCCGTTCATACATACAGAGAGAGAGAGAGACAGAAATGGGGTTGTCTGTAATCTATTAGCCTGTAGTTTGATCAGCGAAGTGTGATGCTGGTACAATAATGCTATGCATTCAATGCGTATCTGGTAGTCAATTTCTGAACACCATTTTCATTCAAGCATTTACGCTCAGAATTAATGGATCTTGAACAGGGCTCCGAATACGAACTCTCTCAGGCTGTGGATGGTGGAAATGGCCTCCGGATGCAGAGGGTAACTGCAGTTATACGTAATTAACAGTCGCGAACAGCTGGAGGGACTGAACGGGTGGACAATATTTCCTCGACATGAAACTCCAGCGTGTTACAAAATGCTACGCAAGACCTCGGACTTGGAATGATTTCAAGAACAGGTGATGAAATTAAGGAATTATATGGGCCGGGCATGTAGCACGCAAGGAAGCAATGAGAAATTCACACAGAATTTTAGTCTGGCAGTGAATGTTCTTTATACTCCAGAACTCTTGGTTTTCTTTGAGAGAGGGATTGTATTTTTTAATATTATTCACATAAGCTTCGTGCTTTAAAGGGCTAACTGAAGGAAATTTAAAAAAATCACAAAATAGAGGTGAACTCATCTGGCATTTTATTCATACGAAGTTTAATAAAAATCCGTTTTTTGGTTTAGAAGTTATTAGGGTTTACGATATACTAAGGGTTACACAGATATAACGGCACAATAAGAAAATATTTCTTTTTCAAAGAACTTGTGATAAAAATGTATGAACTTGAACCATATTATAAAATTCTGTGTGAATTTTTTTAAACAGAAATATTATTAAATTAATATACAACGGTTTCAGAGGGATTTTTCTTTTGTTCTCCGTACGTCAGAACTCCTAGACACATTTTAGACCATATTTTCTGACCTATTATAATAGCACTATCAATTAGGTTTCCGTTTCTCAATTCTCTACGTTCTTGCCCTACGTAAGAGCAAGTTCTCTGCTCGAGGAGGCGAGAGGCTTAAGCAAAGATAAGTTTGCTCATTGGATAAAAGAGGATTACATTTGTGTACTGGCTCCGCAAGCATGATGCAGTCTTATCTGATGGCAGATCAAGAGTCCAAACTTTCTGCTCAATCCAGTTGGAACCAACATCAATGTCTTAAAGGCCCTTAAAATTCCTCTGTAAATAACATGAAAATTCCTTGCCTTTACTCCAATAAGTAATATAAAACTGTATTTTACTATTTAAAGCCGAAGATTGCCTAAATAATATTTACGAATTCGGTCCGTACCGCGAAGAAAACCCAACTCTTCACCATTACGAATATCAACTGGTTAACGCTGATTAAGGAAATAATCGCTATTTATTCTGAGAATCATACGAGACATATAAAAACAATATGAAATGTTACTGACTGTTGAAGGAGGTGGTACATATAGGTACCACTGAGTTTTAAAGAGTTGATATTGAAAAAAGAAAGAAAGTGTGCAACATGATGAGAAGATATTACTTTTCATTTTACGATTCCAAAGTTTCGGTGAGTACTTTTAGTGTGCTTTCCGTCTTATAGAAGTAACTGGAACTTATTTTTTTTAAAAAAACTTAGAAAACAAATAAATATCTTCTCTTTTGTTCAAATATATATCAGGTACTTCAAAAACACACAACCTCCTTCACGGAAGGGATATAAATAAATAATATGAAGAGAAATGAAAACAACACAGTTTAATTTAAAATGCGTTAGTTTTGCAATAGGACGTTTGGACAAATACGAAGAACAAAAAGAGAGGGGAGAAACATGGGGTGTTTTGAGGGCGACGCCCTGTGAAGGGGTTGGTATGATTTCCCTCGAGGGAGACTCTTTCGAAGTGCTGGTGGGCAGGGCAGCTGGCCTCTTCAAACAAACAAGAAACGATCGCTCGACAGTCAATTGTCTTTACTATCGAGGAACACTGTCCCACAAATAAGTCCCGGCAAACTGTTCTCTTCAATGTTCAGTTTAACTCCAGGTTCAGACAAGTCAGTTCGTCAAATTAGGTTACGATCCATGCCACATTAGCGCCACACCTTCAGTCTATAAACATCAAAGGATTTTCACGTCTTCCTCAATAAAAGTCCATTTTCTCTTCGACTCAACACGAAATGGCCGTTTGTAGTAATTATTACAAGCGCACAGATTTCTGGGAGTGTTATATTCTGTCCTTATTAACCAGCGTGCCAATCTCGAACGCATTATCTGATTAGTTATTTAAAACTATTCGTGGAGTTAAAACACGTGAACAATATAATTACATTAATATATCGCTTAATATATTACGATTATCAAATCAAGGAGGGGAAGACTGGAATTGGGTGAAATCAGGAAAATTTAGAAAATTATTTCTTAAAAGTTTGAAGGTAAGAGACCAATCGAGACACTTGGGAGTAGAAATTCGGATAATATTAAAATGGATCATAAAATAAGTGATGAAAGGGATTGAATTCGATTCATCTGGGTCAGAAGAGGGGCCAGTATCGGGCTCTTGTTAACACGGTAATGAACATTCGCGTTCCATAAAACTATTAGTTTCTTTATTAGCAGATCCACTATCAGCTGTTCAAGGGGTTAGTTTCTGAACGAGCACGTTTACGAGTAGCAAATACTTCGCAAAATTTGTAAATTGTATTACAAAGATACATCTTGTGGTAACAGTAATCTTTTACAGCGGTTTTACGGTGTAATAATTACAGATGTGGCTACGAAGTTTAAAGAAGAAATCTCTGCTCTGATTTATTTTTCACTGTGTATTTTAAAACGCATCTGTTTATGTACATCCCAATGGTTAATAAAATATTTAGTTCGAGAGTAATGTAAACTGTATTAAATAAACACGGCACGAAAAGAAAACACAGAGCTTCATTAATAAAACACAACATGTCGGCTGCACTGCAGCTCCAGGCCAATGCGTCGCTTTCATTAACGAAGTTAAATAGAACAGTGGCGAGTTCCGTCGGTGTGGAAAGGGTGTTAAAGGACATGATAAGAAAGGCGACGAATGGTCGAGGGTCCTGTAACCTCATCTGCTTCTAAAGCCTGAATCAACAAACTTCCATATTTACGCAGGATCAGTTAAAACTGACATAATAATTTTAAATTTAAAATGTGAATTAATGGAAAAAACCGAAGGCAAAATTAATTCTGCCATTACACCCCATAAACGCTTATAAAAAAGTTTATAAAAATGTCAATTCAATCCTCATTTATACAACACACGTTCCACATATTTAATACTATCCTATCATCAGGGACAACAAAGTTATTTGCGCCTGTAGTATTGATGATGCTTCCCTGCTGTGCATTACTGCCATCTGAGCCGGGAACATCCGGAAGTCAGAATCGGCAAAGAAATCATGTGCGTGTTACCACATCCCATTCTTATTAATAGTCAAATTATATTTGCTTCTACGTTTTTTTTATATCTTATATCTTAACTGCGTCATGTTTGTGTTTAATCAATATAATAATTCATTCACCGTCGATACACATTGGTCTCCCATGTAGTCATTTTCCTTCAGTTTTTTCGACTATACAGTATAAAAATTTCTCATTTCTCCTTGCGTGCTACATGCATCATCTTTGATTTTATCACCCAAATTTTATTTGGCGAACAATTCAGATTCGTCATGAAATTTCTTTCCTCTGTGACATTTTATCTGTGTGTATATATATATATATATATAGTGGAATGTGGAATGATTTGAGACGTAAGTTACTATCACAGACTTTGACTAAAGGAACTCAGAAAAAAAAATTAAAAATTCTCAGTCAGCATTGCTAGTCTCTGGACCTAGATTTGAACTCAAGATTCGCTAAGTATTGTGAACTCAAAATGGAAGTTCATTTAATCTGGTGTCAATAAACCAGTGACTGCTCTAATAAAATAAGGAGCTTCGATTTAGCATCGTGACGACCTCTGCAGTTTTTATCCAGAACTACTGCGTTAAGCTGAGTTTCTGGAACGTGTGAACATGGACGGTGTAATACACAGTCCACACAATAACACGACCTCCCAAATCCTCCCAGCAGGAAGCTTTGGGCGAGTGGGCGAACGAGGAGCATCTGCCGAGCAGCGAACACAGATGCATTTTGGGGGTGAGGTGACCCGCGGGCTGCTTTGTACAGATAACGTAATACAGGGGGCCTAAAATTTGCGTGGAAGCTTCCAGACTGCTGGAACATGTCTACACTCCACGAGATACTCAAGCTTGTTTCGTCCAGGAGTGAAATTAAGAGCCAAATTAAAATGTTACACTCACTGGCACCCTGTGAGGTGAGTCCAAAACGGAATCCTTGGAACAATTTAGTTGATTCTGGCCGGATGCGCATAAAAATGCGCAAGTGACTGTATGATGTTCCTTTCTTCCTCGTATGTTGACGAACCACAAAGCATTAAACGTTTTAATATGTTTTAAATTCTCACAATTTTTTTGAAGAATTTTCAAACATTTCAAATAGTTTATAAATTTCCAAAACACCACTTAATCCAAAACTGACGGAACATTGTCAAACTAAAGAAAACCCTAACCTAACCTAAAAAAACCTTAAATTCACTTAACCGATACTGAGCTTATTTAACCTAACCTTGCTTAGTCCAACCAGGCATAAACTTCAGGGGTCGTGGAGGGTATTAAATAATGGCGAACTTCTACAAAGATTGTACAGAAGAAAAGACAATGGGGCAAGATCCTTCTTAACAAAAAATAAATAAATATATAACAGAAGTGGAAAAGCTGAGGTACAGATAAACAGAATCAAGAGAGATGAACCAACGCAGACTTAGAAACCTTATATAAAATACGACACAAATGCTAAAAAGGAAATTTAGATAACATTCAGATATTTTTGTGCCAACTTGACGGTGTTGAAGTCTGCTTTTTTTTGTTTTGTTTACTCTAATCTCTTTTAGTTTATGAAACGGGCAAGTCAACTGGAAATGCATTCACTCTGAAATATATGCAACAGAAAACTAAGCAGTATAGTAAAGAAATAAAGAAATCGCTTCTCATCAAAGAAGAACCACTATGAAAATAAATTATAATATTAGCCTTTAGCAAATCAGCAGGGACTTTGTAAACTTTCAACAAAAGACAGCGAGCTTTTTGAGCTATACGGGTCGGATCTTTTTCAGCTGATATCTAATTATATCTCTTACTAAAATTATTACATTAATTTTAAATTTATGTACAACTACTCTGGAATTAAATTGGGGTTAATTACATTTCCTTTAATCGATAATAATATTGTAATTTTACATAACGTCAACAGTACGGTAAAAAAAATGACAGCATTTGACAAAATGTAAAAGAATTTGATATGTTAATGTCGGGGGTGGGGTGAGACAGGCAGTCGAAAGCCGAAAAATTCACAGAAAACCCCGTCTTTAATATCAGTGCTGCATCGAAAAAATATGTATCTATAACTAAGTAAACAACAGTGAAACGAAGGAAGAAATGTCGAAAGTTTTGTGTTTGTAAAACTCCGTGTAATCCAAATTAGATAGTATATTTTAATCCTGATTAATAAAGTCAAGATTTTCCTTAAATTTAGGAAAATAATAAATATTTTATTTATGTAAAGTAAAATAAGACCACAAAATGAATCGATATAGAATTTGGTTACAACTCTAACGCACAACAACCGAAACACTTTATCCTTTAAAGCCCAGTGGTAACTACATGTACCACCCACTTCAAAATATTTCTTCATTTTTGTATTTTTGTGTTTCGTATGATTCTCACAATAAACATCGATTATTCCTTAAACAGCGTTAAGAAACTGATCATCCCAACGGTGAAGAGTTGTGTTTTCTTCGCGGTACGGACTGAATTCGTAAATAATATTTGGACGAGCTTCGGACTCAGAGGGCTATAGCACCGGATTACGTATACCCAAAGAACTTTGCAATTCCGGCTAGAGGACGCACGTCATTGGCTACTAGAACTTGCAATCAGAGACCAAAACTCGTCCTCTGCTTCACATGCGATTAGTGTTACGGGTCCATTGATGCGAACTGTAACTTTCTCTCCCTTAGTTTTCAAAACTCCCTCACCAAATCCTGGGGTGTAAATGTTGGACGGGGCGGATGTTCCCAAATACAAGCTCTGTGCATCCTGAGGTCTCAAACTTTATTACAATAAAACTCCTACCGTGGAACAGTGCCATCTGTGATTTAGACGGCGGTGACAAATGCATGTAAAATTTTAGTTTTAAAGGCTAAAGCGAAAAGTACATTAGGAAGATCTAAGCATGGATGGGAGAATATTATTAAAATGGATCTGAAGTGTGTGGCTCAGCACATGGACCGGAAGCGAGCATTAGGGTTTCATCAAAGGACACGAATTTCTGTACCAAAGAGAAAATTATCCACTTCTCAAGAAGTATTTTGGTCCTTGGTGAGACTTCCTTAGCGTCGAGAAGTGAATAATAAATTGGTAAGGATGTGCAAGGAAGAGGCCATAGTTTATTATATAATCCAAGAATTTGTCTGGAGAGACTGAGGAAAATTAAGAACTCCCTTAAGACAGCTAGTTTTGGGGTCTATATTCGAACCCGGGACCTCCTGAATATAAAGTAGGGGTGGTAAGTAACCCGGCCGCAAAGTCCAGTCTGCCGGACGTTGAAATGAGACGTACGAGATAATTTTTTGTGAGTGTATAAAATGGGAAGGGTATTTCATGATAATATTAAAATCGTTCACTAAGAATGAGACTGCACACGTTCCCGAACGACTGAACGAATAACAGCAAGCAAGGCTCTCGAGGAAATGGCGTGTGATTGAAATCAGCCCTCTGGCAAAGTACTTTCTTGTTCACTTTGCTTCGTACGGAATTCGAAGGAACACAGTCATCAAGAAATTCCTCGCCTTTTGTGGAACCCGAAAGTTCATCACCGTGTTCACAAGAGCCCGTCACGAGTCATCATTTTCTCTAATCTTCGCGGTTTTCATCTTGAGAACCGCTTACCAGACGTTAAAAACACAACTGTGGACTTCCATTCCTTACCACAGCCATGATTTCACACCGAGCAAGTTCAGAAGCTCGCAGGTTAATGGATGGAAGCGTTATCATGAAAAGTATGCATCTGTCGCGTCTCTTCAACCTCCTACACACGTAGGCAGACCGCTGAACATCCTGGGAGTGGCGCCATCAGGGTGTTACTGCGGTCTATGGGTGGAATAATGTTCACATCAACCTCATAGCAGGTCCTCTAACACTGCTCTGCTCACAGGGTTACTTAAAATTCACACCACACACTGACCATTGCTACCCCTCACATACGATGAGAAGCCACTTTGATTACGGTCTGTTAGGGGACGGACTACAGCAGAAATTTTACATAAAAAGATTTCATATCAATTTAATCCTGAAGATGGAAACGGTAAGTTCTTCCGAAACATATGTGACCACCAACATTATCACTCAGCATCACAATCAGAGAGATTATATTAAGACGAATATGATGGGTGGGGCGTGTAGCACGCATGAGTTTTGAGAACTGTATACAAAACATTGGTCAAGGACAATATTACTGTAGAGTATGAATGGCTTCAATTGGCTCTAGATAGCAAAAGTTAAATGAAGGTAAAGTAAAATTGTCTCTGGTGCTTCATTAAGCATCACTGCGCGAAGATGTATGGAGACGTGGAGGCATAGCCCAAGTGCTGTTGACATATTCAAAAGTACGTGACATCGTACACATTTTATAAATTCTAACCTGTTGTTACGTGCTCATATTACATTAATTTTCAGAAGTACTTGCTGCCTTCACTTACGGCCCTGACGATGGAGACAGCAAGTACCTCTGAAATAAAACTCTCAATAAAATTATATGTGACCAACGTAAAACGAAGTGGGGAAAAAATGTAGCAGTTTTTACAATGCTATTATCAGAGTCAACATGGACGTCATTACACTAAAATACGCGCTTTGCGTCTGTTTCCAGCGGTGGGAGGAGCATTAGCTGTGGCAACAGAACACATATTTGACAATGTGTATTTTACTCACGCCGATAATTGGGAGGGTCCATCAAGCCACAATTAAGAACCTACTGGTTAATTTACTGAAAACCTATAGGTTTAACTGCGGTGGATAATTGTTCTGTAACTATGATACTAACTTTATGCTACTTTTGTTTATTGCCCATGTTTTGCTTAACTGGAAATTTTACTCTGTCAGAGGTACACAATTAACCAACTAAATAAACCGATATTACATCAATATTTGCTAATATCAATTGCAACTTTTATCAAACAAAAACATACGACGTAACTGTGAAAACACAGCATCCTCAGCAATAAAACTAGATGGCGTAATGTTTTTGTTTTACAAGATATGCTACCATTAGGCAGCTTTTAGAAGTAGCTACTTCTAGCATAGGCGATGGAAACGTTGAAATAACTTTGGTGTTCTGATGGTAATTCTTCATTTTCGTCCTAAATTCAAAGGGAGGGAAGAGGAATACCTGAGAAGAAGCGAATGAGGTTGAAGAAGGAAGGAAAGAAAGAAACGAAACGAAGAAGGGTTTGAATTTCAACGAGCCTTTTCTATTAGTGATAACATAATAAGGACATAAGACGAAAGAATATTTCCATTATCCTGTCTTTCCAGCCAAAAATAAATATTTTACGACACGAGATTGGGAAGAAATTGAAATAACAGAGTAGCCAACTTAGCAACACAAAACACGCAGAACCTTGCAATTTTAATTACAGCGTCTGGAACAGTGTAAGTAAAAGAAATTATTCGTTGCTTCTGTTTTACTTATGTACAAATCTCTTTTCTAGCATCCAAATGAAAAATTTCCCCACAATTTCTTTCGTAGTGGACACAGTTTCGAGTTTTCAATGAGTTTATTAGACCAATGAACTATGCGATCAATCGATATGCCGAATCCATATCGATACCCAATTAATTATCGATATTATATCGATTTATCGATACCAACAGACATCCCACTGGGTAATGGCAACTCCAATCACCACAAGCTATAGAAAAAAGTTGTTGTACAAATGAAACAAGGTGGCCTTTGAGGCTAGTGAAAGATATCTGAGATCACCCTATAGCTGAATCACACATATCAAAGAGGATGACGCTGATTGTGGATAGGGGCTGCACAATAACTAATTGTTATTCCCACAGCTTGTCACCACACCCGCTGTACCTTCATGACGACAGACGGACAGACATGTAAATATGTTCCGGAACTATCGCAGGGTCCCCTTCCCCGCACACCCCTGCTCGACCCCCTGCCACTGCTTCATCCAACGAGACAGGCCTGAGAAGCGGGATGCAGACCTGACAGGAACCCATCCTCTCAATTTCATCTCAACATTAAAGTTTCGTAATGATAACAGGAAGCCTGCTTTGTTATCCGTTTACCTTTAGAAAGTTACAGAGTAACAGCTGCAGACTGCGGACATCCACATCGTGGAGTAAAACCGCGACAGGTTCTTAACCTTTGAAGCCGAGGGGGGAGTTGATTCGGGTCTTTGCGTTAATTTTGAATTTTGATATTGGCCTTGGGGGTGGCGTTAGGAATAATTTACGTTAATTTTGGGGGGGGGCTACTATAGAGCGGAATTTTGATATTACTCTGAGAGGGCTGCATGGGAAGCATGCAGAACAACGTGGGATTTGGGTACCAACTTTGAAGCCGAAGATCGTCGAAATAACATTTAAGAATTCAGTCCGTACCGCGAAGAAAACACAACTCTTCACCATTACATAGATCAACTGACTAACGCAGATTAAGAATTCCAGTGGGAATAATACGAAATCCATAAATAAATAAACGAATAGCTACTAATTTATAAAGCAGGTGGTACATATATTTACCAGCGAGCTTTAAAGACTTAAAATTAATATTTGGTATACCAGTGGACAATGAGATTCTGGACGCTCTGCGTAAAGACAGAGGGTCACGTTACTCTTTTGGGATGTAGGAATATGCAATTAAGTTTACTTCTGCATGCTTCATACTCTTGATGATGACGTATTGTTCAACTGCATGCGTTTGTTAACGACAGGGCCTTGCCCCTCTACAACGAGAAGTCAGGCAGTAGGTACAACTGACATTAAACTCAATAAACTGAAACACAGTTTCCAAACATGAATCATGCATAACTCCTCTTCTGTCAGGACTGGACCACTTTCCATAACCACATTCCTTGCCTCAGTTTAACACTTTAAAGCATAGTGGTAACTATACGCACCACCTACTTTAACATTCAATAAGTTTACATTTTGCCCATAATGTATTTATGTATTTCTTATGATTCTCACACCAATACGCACACACATAAATATTAAGACATAACTTTCCGAATTATGGGACAAAATTTACGACAGTGTGTGTGTTTTGTGCGTACATTATTATAAGATTTCACATGAAAACGTCGTTAGGGGATTCCCTGCCCTGTGGTTTACGTAACTGACCATAAAGCCACTTGCTAACAATTGTCATAAAACAGATTTTTTTATTGTCCGCAGTTATTGGTGGTCACACGTGGAAGTTTGTTAGTGTCTTTTGAGGTAAATCAGGAACAGACTGAAATTCGACGTGTCCCCAGATTAAATTTATTTGAAATAAAAGGATAGTTAGCAGCGGCTCCCATTAAGGTAAAATATAAAACTAGAGAGGCGGACGGACATCTTCAGTATGCAGGAGAGATACAAGACACACTTTACCGGCTTGTTGGAGGAGTGGAAAAACGCATTTATATTCATATCTTTAACAGCTATCCAGATAGAGCTCTTTTTTTCATTGAACTCTGAGAGAATATTCGCTTTAATCTCTCTCTGAAATCTGAATGTGATTTGAAAACACGTTCGATCTAATAGTTGCGCACTGTCACATTACACTAAAGCTGGGATACCTCAGAGCGCTATCAGCACGGAATCGCCTGCAACGGTTTAACTAGACTACACGCAACACTCAAGTGCCAGAGAAGTTGCCGCATCTTCACGGCGAATCCAGTGATCCAGCCGTAACACGAGCTGTCTTTTTTAAATCATAATTCTGGTTTCATTTGCGACGCTTTCAGCAGCTCAGACTTTTCAGTATTAAACGATAGGACGATTAATGAATAATGAATGCGAAAGGGTATAGAAGGAAATGCTGGTGGACTAACCTAAGTATCGTGGCATTTTACTGGAGAGACTGAGTAAAACCACAAAAAACGTGTAAG
Source organism: Zootermopsis nevadensis (assembly GCF_000696155.1). Next base: position 628,163 of record NW_019060576.1, on the reverse strand, counting down.
AATACCCGGTCGCTGTGCCGAGATTTCAAACCAGGTTCTGTCGACCGCTCAGCAGCGACATTTTAGCTAGAATAATTCCAACATCTTTATGGAGTAAAACAAATTATCATAAAAAGAAAGAGAGAAAAGAATGTCATTAACGTATATTTGCAACATGAATACAGTATAAGAAATCTACATTAAACAAGAGTTATGAATTTTTTTAGCGAATGTGTAAAAAATAAATGTATAAATTTAGAATACGAAAGCATTTTAATCATAAGAACATACGAAGTCTTAGCCAGTACAAGGACAGCGAGGGACAAGAAAGCTTGCTAGAGAAGACAATTAGAGGGATACAAATCCAATGCTGTATTTCTTTTGAAACGTAACTGAAGATGGATGCGGACGGACGGGCATGTGCACACGAAGAGTCCAGGGATATATTTATATGTGGTATAGAGCATAATATTCAAATAAGGCACACAAGGTAATAAAATGTATCAATATAGCAGGAAATCATCACGCAGAGTCACATGTCATAACATCAGAATAATGAATAGGTAATTTTTTAAAAATATGGTGGGACCAAAATACAGAACAAAGGATAAACAATAGCAATGAAAGATCACACCAGATCCAGGGTTGTAATCAATAAGGACACACAGGTCTTCATAAGAGGACCTAATTTTTGCTAACGGTATGAAACTTAAAACAATGAAAACGAATTAAAAAAATCACTATTCGATCTAAATGCAATATGCAAATCTAAACCAACTAATTACGCGGATCGGGGTCTTTCTGACACTGTGATAGTTGCTGTTCTAATTAAGAGATTCCTGTATTTCAAGAAACCCAAAATTTCATTACCGTGCTCAAAAGAGCCCTCCACTGGCCCCTGTCCTCAGCCAGATAAATCCAGTCCACATCCCAATACGCTAATTTTTTAATATCCACTTTAATATTATTTTATGAATTAAGCTTACGTTCCCCAAGCGTTCCCTTCCTTCCATTTATCAATAAAAATTCTGCCGTCGTTTCAGAATTACCTCCAAGCGTCCTATATACATCGAGATATTTAAACTTTCTTGATTTTCTCACCACAGCCAACTTAATGCTGAGAAAGAAGCAGTCTGTCAAAATTAAAAGACCCCAGATTCCCAAACGTTATAGTAATAGAAAGAGAACGCTTGAGAGAACTAGACGTAGATGGTAAAGGAACACTATACGAGGGTGTGGGTTACAGTAATCTGGCTCAGTGTGGACATCAGTGACACACTTCTAGGAACACTGCACTGAATCTTCGGGGTTAACGAAATGATAAGAATTAAAAAGCGTGCTGAGTGATTATAAACTTCACAAGAAGGATACGTTCCACGGAATTACGTCATGTTATTGGAGCAGTGATCGTACGTTGACCGAAGGACCAACCACTGATATGAGAGAAGCAAACACTGGACGAAGAGTCCCTTTAGCTGTAACTACAGGTCGAAGAAGGCGGAACATCCGCTCTAGTCTTGAAACTTTCCGATGTATACATCGAGATATTCAAAATTTCTTGATTTTCTCACCACAGCCAACTTAATGCTGAGAAAGAAGCAGTCTGTCAAAATTAAAAGACCCCAGATTCCCAAACGTTATAGTAATAGAAAGAGAACGCTTGAGAGAACTAGACGTAGATGGTAAAGGAACACTATACGAGGGTGTGGGTTACAGTAATCTGGCTCAGTGTGGACATCAGTGACACACTTCTAGGGACACTGCACTGAATCTTCGGGGTTAACGAAATGATAAGAATTAAAAAGCGTGCTGAGTGATTATAAACTTCACAAGAAGGATACGTTCCACGGAATTACGTCATGTTATTGGAGCAGTGATCGTACGTTGACCGAAGGACCAACCACTGATATGAGAGAAGCAAACACTGGACGAAGAGTCCCTTTAGCTGTAACTACAGGTCGAAGAAGGCGGAACATCCGCTCTCAGCGGTTAACCACTTCAGCGCCAGTTTAATGAAACATCAAACACTGCAGAAACACTTGCACGAGAAGAATCTCGGAAACAACCCTTCATAAAAACTGAAATCCACGTGTATCATCCTCGAAACTATTAGCTACATACATCAACTGGGAAACGCTAAACTAGCAGCTAGTTTCAGTTTGCGAACGCACCCATCCACTATTAGTAGTAGTTGTAGTAGCAGGCAGTGAGACATCCACGACATGAAATTATGTTACTGATTACAAAGTAAATAAATGTAGTTAAGATGAGAGTAAGGATAAATAAATGGAGAAGATAAGAAAGTAGAATTGATGAAAGGAGCACAAATAAGAGGAAGGAGAGAGGTGGGAAGTGAACAGTGGAGAAGTGCAAAGAGAAAGGAAAATCGGACAAGAGACGAGATTAGGGAAGAAGAAAGCATAAGACAGGTTAGGTTCGTTTGTACTTGGTTGGCTTAAGTTAGGTTAGTTTAGGTTAAGTTAGGTTAGGTTATGTTATGTTAGGTTGGGTTAGGTTATGTTAGTTTAGGTTGTTAGGTTAGGTTATGTAAGGTTAGGTTATATTGGGTGGGGTTACACTTCAAAGTCGACGTTTCTGCGTTAGGCAATGCATCTCTCGGCATCATTTTTATAGCGACGCGTACACGTACTTTCCGACGCTCACCTGCGCTATATATGGCGTCTATTTTTGTCACGAGGTGGACGTCGAAACTAACAGCGTCATTTTCACGACGGTGTCTGACAGCAATAAGACGATCGTCTGTTTAAAATATAGCTTCCCGACGCTCAGCGCCGTTTTTGCCACTGACTGACGCCAATGCCAATTGACGTGGCGTCGACTGTCATCGGATTTCCGACATTATTTTCTAAGGCATCCGAAACACACATGCAACAAATATGGCGTCTTTCGGGCGTCAAAAGATGTTTGGCGTCGCGACGCTCGGCGTAGGTTTTCACTTTCACTGTTATGCTGAGGGTCGGCAATGCTCAAAACGACGTCGCTGTAACGAATCTCGTCGCGACGCCCGGCGTCGCTTTTCCTACATTATTTTACAAGGCATCCGAAGCACACCTGCAACAAATATTGCGTCTTTTGGTCGTCACAAGATGTTTCGCGTCGCGACGCTCGGCGTCGGTTTTGAAATTTGAACTTTGACTTCATGCAGATGGTCAGTAATGCTCAAAGCAACCTAACACGACGTCATAGCGACAAATGGCTTCGCGACCCCCGGCGTCGCTTTTCTCAAAATATTTTCTAAGGCGTCCGGAGCACACTTACAAATACGGCGTCTTTTGGGCTTCACAAGAGATTAGGCGTCGGCTTTGAACTTTAATCTTTATTGTCATGTAAAGGGTCAGCAATGCTCAAAAATACGTTATACGACGTCTTAGCGACGGCGGACGTCGGTTTTTCAAAAGTTTGAAATTACATCCTGAGATGCAACTGTATGTGTGGCGTCTCTCGGCCGTTCCCTGACAATCAGAGTCGCGAAGCCTAACGTCGATTTCATATTTTTGTACTCTAGGCCCTTGTATAGTTCGCCAATGCTAAATATGGTCCGACGCTATCGCGACGCCCGGTGTCGGTTATCTGACGCCATATCGGATAGTGTCCGCATGCACACATTTGTAATTATAGCGTCTCTTGGCCATGTACGGCAACTTGCGTCGGATTTCGGAGGGTCACAAAAGCTAAATCCGCCTATGACGTCGACTTTACGAATGCAGTTGCAGCGCTCGGGGTCGGCTGTCGTTCGTCGTCTTCTGTTGACACCCGACGGTGAGGTTCTTCAAGGACCATACGAAAGTAATATTACTTTTAATTAACACCAGCCAAACCTCAAGCGCTGGTGTGGTAATTGTATTTAAAATGTTCATATGAAGACAACTGAGAATCATTAAATACGGGTACAACCTCTGCCGCTCTAATAAAGCGCTGTTAAGGTCTGCTTACTATGCGTGGCGCTAATTAAAATTATCATCCATCGTTGGGATCTTGAAGCAACAGCGACACATGTAACTCGTCGGACACGAATCAGAAACGTTAAATCGATGTAGTAAGCATTTTTAAGAAATAATGTTATAAAATGTACCGGAAAGTGTTATAAAGTAAAATATAATACGAAGAGACAGGGAGAGCGAGGAAGATGGAATATATGGCAATGTCGGAGGAACAAAGAGACAAGAATTTCCGTGTACAGTGTTTTTTACTGGAGGCGGGAGGTTGATCTAACGCGTTTTTGGACAATAGATCCTGGAATTTTTAAGTCAACAAGATGTGAAAATTTGTAAGTATATACTAATAAAGGAATCACAGAAATATAAATTTTCATGACTTGTCGCACTATATGGATTAAGGAATCACAGAAATATAAATTTTCATATGACTTGTCGCACTATATGGATCAGAATTAACGTTTAAAATCACGTGGACTGGTATTTCTGTTGGACTTTAAAAGTATAGAATGCAACACGATATACAAATAAATTAATAGATTTCTGTTATCATTAAATGTCGATAAAACGCCTAATGCATAAAAGGATTTATTTCAGCTATGTTTAAGAACGCATGGAGTAAGCTTTAACAAGCAATGCTTTTAAAAATCCTTTGGGGTAGACACATTTCTCTGTAATTGCCATACATTTCTGTTGTGCGTGGCTTTCCGAAGTGTTCGCTTTATTTGCAGGAGCAAAATAACTCAGCTGCAAAACCTTGTAACTCACGTGCTTTGTTCTCTTGTATCCAATCTCCGTATTGCACCTGCGTCCAAGCTGGTGGAATTTCAAGCACAAGGCAATAAAACAAACTCGAAATAATTACAACATGCTTTAAACTTCCACAAGGGCGTCTGATTTAGCAGGTTAGCTCAGCTGGCATCTGGTCTAACATGTATTCAGAAGGTGTCATGTTTACTTAACAGTGGGGAGGCAACATCTCAGAAGACGGCAATCAATATTCGCAACTGAAGAGATTACCGATTACCGGAACAGGTGGAGGTAACGTCCGGACGTATCAGACGTCAATTAGTGTTAACACCATTGAAATTATTGAAAAGAAACTAGATTTTCAGATAATTTTGCCGTATTCAGTCAGCATCCAACGTAATCAGGGAAACAAAAACGTGATTTTTATTGACGAAGGATAATTTTAAAACCCCGGTTTGTACCAATTACAGTAGTCAGGGTGAATCTGTACGTTCAATGTACGTTCGAAGTGAAAGGCAATGTGGTAAGAGGAGTTGGACCACTTTACCTTCTGAATCGTCGATGCGCTGAGAATCCCACTGTACAAGATTACAATGACGAACTCTGTGGCCCTACTGACGCACATGAGAAAGGCTGATGGATCAATTTTCGACCCTGAACGGGTCAAAAGGGCAAAAATCCTGTTTGAAATAAAAATTAGTCTGTAAAGGTTTTGGAGGAATTTCATGAAGAACTCAGCGATTACCAGCTTTCGAGGAACATTCTCCTCCTAAGATTTGTTAGGGAGACATTCAAAATTCCTACACTCTCAAGAGCAGTTTAGGTAACCCTGCCGATAAGCCACTGATTTCTTAAAGAACCCACCGCGAACGCGTTGTTCAGAATACAGACAACGCTATGAAATTTACAGGCTTACCACGAACGCTCTGCAGTAGCTAAGCTGTTTGCGTGACGTCAGGAGGATAAGACGGAGCGGTGACTTGCTAACCTAACCACCCCCCTACCCCCCACCCCCTAATATGTGCCGGAATATAAGCGCAAGAAACGTGTCACAACCTTACTGTCATGAAAATGAGGGGAAAAGTGGGCTATCACACCTATCCGAGTCCCATTCTTGGCCCTAAGACCCGCTATCCTGACAAATCATTTATGGGATTCCTTACTGCCTTCTTCATGAAGTGATTATATACCATCCAAACAATTTTATTACTCCGATGATATAAAAAGGACTTCAGATTGTCTGGGTATATAAGTGAGAAACGCAGACAAAAGTTTTGAAAAAAAAGAACACGTAAGAAACAACTTGTTAGATCCAGGCGTAGATGAATTAAAAATACGTGAACGGGTCTGAAAAAATTATGTGTGAGGATATGGATTGGATTAATGTGGCTTAGGACACGGACCAGTCGGTGGCTGGGTCTTGAGTGTAGTGTAATGGACTTCCGGGTTTTATAAAAGACTGGATATTTTTTTGACCAGGTGAGCGACTATCAGAATTTGATCGGTAGATAAAGGGGTAGGAAGGAGGGTAGCAGATGGTCAGGCAAAAATTACGATAGATGAATAATGAGTTTGCCAACGCGTTAAATATGTGAGAAACAGTACGAAAAAGAACATAGCTTGCATAACTGACGCATAAAAGAATCACGTGCCAGAAATAACTGTTTTAATATTCACCAAGGGAGATAGTCTAAGAAAAAAGCCAGTTCCCCATTTTCCGCCATCTCACGACTACGTCATTCGGAAATTCCTTCTCCGTCACTTGTCCACTGCGTAAGAAATGAAGACGACGAAACCCTTGTCCAGAGAAAGGACTCGCCTGTCTAAATACTAGCTCGTTAGAAGAGACGTCACCACTCGGAGAACTTTGGATGATTTACAGCAAAACACACAGAGCACAGAAAGACGCGGCCTTTAATCACAATTAGAGAGAGAATTACACGGAAGCACTACATGAATTTCCTTCTGCTGCTCAGAGTGCGGGCAAAGTATCAAGTTCACACTTCCCCTTGGTTGCCGTAGCAACGAACAGGAGTGCATTTAAAATTACAGAACACGCGAATGTAATTTTGTCTTCAGGCTGATAATACCTCCCATTCCTGTGGGTGTAACAGAGACATCTGCTAGTCAGTGTACAGAGGCACAAAATATTAATTAACCCTTTAAGGTAAAGTTCCGCGGTGGCCTATGACGTCAGACAACCATCACGACTGCTTAGTATTTTCTAACAAAAGCACATCAGCAGACGCAAGACTTAATCACCTTTGTTTGTGACGCCATAATAAATTAACTCTCTCCGAAACGTGACCAAGGGTCATTATAGAGTAAGTTGCCGTGGTCTAGGCAACACGGAGTTTTCCTCCGTGGCATCCCAACAATTACTCCATTCACACACAGAAGAAGGCAATGGCAAACCGCTTCTGGATCATCTGCCAAGAACGTATATGAACAGGTCCCAGTCCGAGAAAAGGATGGAAGGATCCTGTTCATATGGACCTGTCCTCAGACAGAACACTAAATAAAAATTATATACCCATGGTGGTTATTTATTCGGATATAATGCGGCCGAAGCGTGAAGCTGCAGCCTAAAATAGACAGAAAATTCGTGAAACTTCAAAGATTCAGCTTCGTTCCTTCTACACATAAGTAGAGTGCAAATCACGATGTGTTAATCCTGCTAGCTGGCAAGTTAATAATCACGATGTCACATCTATGTGAAAATAATTTACAATAAATTTACTAGATATGTGAACTCAGAGTCTAATCCTTCCGAATACTACAGTGCACCACAAAATCACGTGAGACTTCAGGTTCACACAGCGACGTCTGGAATGTTACAGCGTGTAGTTTGAGAGAAATTGACAGGGGTTTCGGTGCTGTTTATTGCTTCCATCGTCAGGAAATGCCGGTCAATTTCTACCAGACTGCACGACACATCATGTAACTGATAGGCCTTCTTTTCTAATTAAGATAATCTTGTAATTAATTGATGTTAATGTTGACACGGGTGTGAACCTAGGGAAGGTGTGACAACATCCGCCTCGATAAGCAACGTGTGAGCCGCGTGTCTCCTGAGGCTGACAATTATCGCAACTGGTTTTCATTAATTAACTCACCTCAAACAAACGAAAGACGGATTTGTACATCGGCACGCCACTCGGCGCTCGTCAAATCACGATGTGCGCTTGTCAGCACAGATACAATTTCTGTGTACCGACCCAACGTTTTCCTGTCAAAATTTCCTGGGCAATTCTGACAAACTAACGTTTCCTGTACGGTTAATTCAACGCTAGAAATACAATTTATATTGGAGCGTCAAAGTACAGTATTCACTGACAGATAACAAAGCCACAGAGCAAACACAGAGGAATTTATTGCCAGTTTACTGAAGAATTTGTAATCCTTTTGAAGTAGAGAGAGAGAGGGATGAAGGATAGCAGAAGAGTAGAATTTGCAAAGAGAAAATTGGTAGGGGGAAAAGTGAGAGATACTTCGATTTCTGAGGGGGGGAGGGGAGAAAGAGCATCTTATAGTTAGAAGGTTCCCAGGCATTGCCCGCTCGTCCTTCTGGTAAGGATAAAGTGAAATAAGAGTGAAGACGTTAGGACGATAATTAGTGACAGTTTGCTAGCAGAGACGACGGGAGTTTTGAATTGTTTATTAGAAAATTATGAACCTATAATTTGGAAATTTAGTACGTAATTTGGCCTCAGGGGAAAAAGATATAAAATTGGGTCTTCAGGAAATTTGGTTTGGGGGTGTCAGCTGGATTAATCTGGTTCAGGATAGTGACCAGTGGCGGGCTCTTGCGGACACAGTAATGAACTTTAGGGCAACGTATACGACAGAAATTTCTTTGTACCCGACCGTACTGTCAGCTTACGGGGAAGAAATGGGGTAGGTTACTTGTTCTGCGAGGAAGGAATACATTTATGGCACTCTCATGACAATAGAGGCAGATCCCCATTTGATTCAAGACTGAAATGTGCCTGCGTGCGTTCTTGTGTGTGTGTGTGTGAGAAGAGATAAAAAATCTTTTGAACGAAGCAAAGCGTTCTCTCTCGAATGATGATTTTATCGGAGTTCAATGATTTCTATAATGGCGGAAGTCCCTTAGAAGGAGAGAGAGAGAAATGCTATAGAAAAAATAACGGGCGTGACTTTTTATATTTCGTCACAGTTGTTATAACCTTAAAGCAGAGCTACCTAGAAACCGCATGGAAAGTTTGGGATGTTATTCAACAACATTTTTCAACCCCTGAAGTTACAGTATCTAATAGTATCGAGCGATAGATATGTGAACCCGAAGGATGCAGAGAGATTCCATTATAGCCTGTTTTTGAGGCGTTAATTCAGTATTTGAATGTACAGATTGAAGAATACTACCGAAACCTTGTCCTCATGATAACCGGTCTCCACGTCGAGATTTGAACCCCGAACCTTCCAAATTGCGAAGTAGAACTGGCAACAACTCGATTATTAATATTTTAATATTTTTCGTGAAATCACAATTTTAATAAGATGATAAAATATAAAATATTTAAAATATCATTTCACGTTCCGCATCGAATGATCGATTTACAAATTGGAACGTCTCTTACGACATGTTTCGGTTATATTTAACCGTCCTCAGGTATAAATTAGATTAGTAAAATTTAAAACTCGAATTACAATCATTTACAATGTTATGCAGTTTATTGAAATGTTCTTATCAGATTACTCTTATATATTAGAACGAAGGTATTGTTTTGAATGATATTTTTGTTTTGAATGATATTTTAAATATTTCATATTTTATTATCTTATTAAAATTGTGATTTGACGGAAAATATTAAAATATTAACCTAATTCACATTATGACGCAAATATACTACCTTATAACTCGATTATTGTTAATAACATTCAAAACTATGTCTCGAGTAGAACTGGCAACAACTCGATTATTATTAATAACATTCAAAACTATGTCTCTAGATATTTTATAAATTATTTAGTTGACGCAATCACAGAATAATTTTGTTGATCTGAAAGCACAAATCTTATAACGCAGTAGAAATGAAGGTCTGATGTTCTAAACAACAATAAAACTTCGTTGATTAGAAAACGCCTCCCACTTTCCCTAATACATGTTTCTTACATAATCTAAACATGTTGAAAATTGTGAATTCGATAATAAACTCTGAAAACTAACTTCAATCGATACTTTAGCGATACATTCATATAAAATCTAGTAACAGTGAGAGTCGAATAGCTTAATGAATTAACATGTAACTGATTTTCACAAAATGTTACTTGTTTTTTAAATAACTTTTTCCAGATGGGGAATAGTGTTAAATATTGATCGAATAATTAATTTCAGCGTTAAAATCAACTTGGTATAAGTCCGAAGTCTTCGCAAGATGGAATTAAGCAGTTTTGGTATCGAGACTAAACTCATTTCGTTCCCATTACACGTCAGAACCAGACACTACAGTGCTGCCACTACTTCTGGCGCAAAAACATTTAACACGAAAATAAACCGAGTAGGGAAGGAGGCAGCCATGACTCAGCAGTACTGAAATTTTAAAATAAATTACACTAATTAAACGGAACAAAAGATAATAGAATTATCTTATACAAAACTCTCAATTGTAGAAAGTTTGTACAACAGAATAACAACGAAACTCATTAAATATTCAATTGCGAGGACTTCTGTAGGTGATAATGTGCCGCGCCCCACGGATCTTCGCGTCTTCAGCTACTGTGATTTTTATTAACTCTCTAGAGCGCCACGCCTTCTCCTTCTGTATCCCCACTTCAAAGAGCGTTAAGTTTCTACTCTTAGGATAATATACAGCATTTATTCCTAACAGGAACAGTTGATGAAACGAAGCAGCGAGGTTTCAGCCTCGAACACTTCTACGTGACGTTTAATTAACCTAAACTCAGTGTGAGAATCACTCCGCCTGTTGGCCGGATGATCCGGAAGACAGAGCAAAGCATCGAAATTCATCTTCCGAGTTCGACATCCATCTTGACACGTCTGCAATTGGATCACAACCAGCAATATTTGAAGAGGAGCTAATTGCTCCTTTTGAAGCCGAAGCAAGTCTGAATGACATTTAAGGATTCAGTCCGCACCGCGAAGAAAACACAACTCTTCACCATTACAAAGATCAACTGGTTAACGCTATTTAAGGAAATAATCTATGTTTATTCTGAGAATCGTACGAAACACATAAATACAATCTGTGGGCAAAATACAGAGTTAGTTAATGCTAAGTAAGGTGGTACACATTAGTTAACGCTGTATATGCTTAATCTGTGCTTTAGCATTCACTGAAAAACGTGAATTCACAATCGACATTGTTATTTCTTTACATTATTATTATTTTTCTGAGTTAAATTTTAATATTATCCCCATGCTTACCCGTATACCTGATATCACAAGTGGACCGTGCATTTATTTGCTTATTTACTATGACAATTCAAAATTTAGAATCTTGGAAAGCCCTAATTTTCTTCTGGGTAACTTTAAGGAAAAATGAACCAAGTGAAGTCGTCAACACGGCGCCTAAAATGTGGGACTTCCCTGAGAACGGAACTTAACATATAAAACACAGAAAAAGGCGTTTAAACTTTTAAACTCCGGTGAGCTCATAATCTGCTTTTACAACAGCATTAAGTAACACTTCCACAGGAATCCATTACACGCTTGATTACTTTTGCCCGTGCATTGGTTTGACCTCATGCGACAGTTTCACACAGCTCACACACAAAGGCGCTGCAGAAACACCGACACTAATTCCGCCTACTTGAGGGGTGGGGGGGGGCTGAGTATTAATTGCCTCTCGCAAGCTCCAGTCGTCTCCCGCAACCCTCATTCTCACCCTCGACCTAGCCCCTCTTGATTTACACAACTTCTGCCAAGTTTATCTCGAGAAAACTAATCATGAAGATGAAACGAGCAAACTTAAAGAGATTACCGGAGGTACAACTCACACACTTGTAACATTGCGCATTTCTCACACGTACGTACGCACATTAATATCTATATTTCTTATTTAACGCCATCACACGACAAACATTACGCTCTGTGACGTGGCTGCTGGCTTTATAGCACAAACCGGCCAGGTTAATGTGGCGGTAACACCCTGGAATTGTACTCTGTAACCGGTTTCGATTTCGGCTGAGTTACTGGATATAACTGACATGTTTTTCGTGGTTTTACTCAATATATCAATGAAAATACTGCAAAATTAGTCCCAAATTTCAAATAAACAATGACCGCCTACTTTCAGATCCTTACTTTCTCATAATTCATAATATTCAACACAGTTCAATCTACGTAATGAGTTCTTCAGTTTAGACAAGTTTATTACACAATCTAAGAATTAAACGCGTGTTTACAGAACTACGCTAACTGCCTAAGAAAGTAGCCGAGTGGTCTCTTACGTAATCTTCTCACGTTATCCTTCAAAATAGGCCCTTATTACTCCGAAGACCTCCTCATCCTCATACATAATTATCTTCTTATTTCAGCTTAATTAGAATAACGTCCATAGCTTGTACAGCGTCGCGAAAATAGAAGCCCACAAACCTTTTCTATTATTTACATCCGTAGCGCTGCGCGGTGTTAAGTCTAGTAAATTTCAGACAGATCCCTTTATGCATTACACCGGGCGTAGTTGCCTAGTAAACAGCGTTTGCCACAAATCGCTTCATATATTAAACAGTCTGTGGTTGCCTAATGACAAAACAAAGGCTTCATAATAACTTTATGTATTTGAAACCGCGTATTTTCTCTTAGGGAAAAAGGGACGAAGCAGAGAACTATGAACGGACATGTTTCACGTAAAAGAGCAACAGCGGTTTACTACATCTGTTATACAAGAAATAAACTGTCTAGACTTTAATCCACTGACGCTTTGAAGACGTAAAGCGACTAGGAAGATGTGAATCTGGCGATGGGTCCTCACAGTCCCCAAGAATTACGTGCACAATATCAACGAAACATCACACGCGACTTCGAACATAAAATACATTTCTGCGATTTTCCATACTTCATGAGCGGGTAATGCCTTCACAACAAAATTCACGGCAGAACCTTTGGCATAAAGCAACTGCGACGGTCCCTGAGGAAACTCTCTCGTCCTGTTGCCACTGCAAGGGACGGAGGGGTTATGAGCTGGGTTTTATTCAGAGGCTGGGGGCGAAGCTCCAGGCCCCAATCGATCTATGTGGGGTTATAGCACGCTCTCGTTCTATGTGTGCCATAGGATCAGTAGCAAGCACGGCCACAACATTGGAGCGCTATTTCCATACCAACCTCAGTTTCATTCCTACGAGCAATCTGTCGCTGTTGTCCCCACGTCGAATCCAGTCGCTGATTCTTCCTAGCATTAGAAATTGCGTCACAGTATGGAAAATAATTCTTCGTCACCTGTACTACGTTTTTTGATTGCAATGTGAGTTTGCATGCGACAAATGACAGTCATACAGTCGAAAATTAGAGAGAAAGAAATTAAACTCGCAAAAACGCATTAGTTTTTTGTAAGGTCCCCAGGCAATGCCCGCTCGTCCTTCTGGTAATGATAGAGTAAGAGTGAAGTCGTTAGGGCGATAATTAGGGACAGTTTTTGCTAGCACAGACGACGGAAATTTTGAACAGCTTATTAGAAAATGTTGAAGCCATAATTTGGAGAGATAAGCAAATAATTTAGCTGCATCCGCTGTAAAGGGGTAAATTTTGATAAATTTAATAGGGAGGGCTGAACGAGAAGTACTCCCTATTTAAAGTCATCAAAATTTACCGCCTTAAATTCATCCGAAGAAGAGAAGGGGAGGGAGAGGGAGAGAGAGAGAGAGAGAGAGAGAGAGAGGAAGTGGTGGGGGTACCGATAAGCACTACTGCATAAATGGGGGAGCATAAATTTGATTCGACGATACGAAGGTCCCCAGGCAATATGTAATAATTCAGTCCTTACCGCGAAGAAAACACAACTCTTCACCTTTTCAAAGATCGACTGGTTAACGTTGTTCAAGTACATAATATTTCAGAATTCAGTCCGTACCTCGAAGAAAACACAACACTTCACCGTTACAAAGATCAGCTGGTTAACGCTGTTTAAGGAAATAATCGCTGTTTACAGTGAGAATTATACAAAACTAATTATACAAAATGGAGATTTACGGACTATTAAAGAGGCGGTAAGTATAGTTACCTCTCGGATTTAAAGGGTTAAGCATGAGGGTTGGGTCTTCCAATTAAGGCCTATATGAATGTCATGCGAGATGTCCCATGCTGGGCGTGGCATGACGTGCCGGCTAGCTGACGTGGCGACTGGGGGATGCCACCATCTTCTGTGGGCCTTGAAATGGTTCTGTCCCCTTGCTTAAACCCTCCGACGTCTAACATAGAGTTCGCAAACTGTGGTTTAAAAAACCGAGATGGGAAAGGGTTTTCAGTGAGTTTGTTCAATATAGTGTTTAGTGTAATGACCACGCTTGTATTTTTAAAGTAATCCCCCCCCCCTCCGGCGCTAAACACATACAAAGGCCTCATGGGACGACTGTTCTATGTGTTTATTTTTCGGCCGGGAGGGGGGTGCTAATGAACGGTTCATTGAGAAAGCCTTTGCCCTATTTTCCTGCCTACAAATGTTTCATTCAGGGTCTTTCAGTATATACAGGGCTAAGTTTTACTACGTCTAAAGCAAAGTGGGAACTCTCACCTGCTTCAACAACAAATAACAACACGTTTCGCCTACAGTGTATTTGTGTATTTCGTATAAATCTCAGAATGAACAGCTATTATTTCCCTAAACAGCTTTAAAGTACTGATCGTTGTCATAGAGACGAGTTGTGTTCACTTTGAGGTACGGACTGAATTCTTAGATATTACATGAATAAGTTTCTGGCTTCAACGTGTTGAAATGAGAATAAACGGGTGCTCTGTACACTATTATCACATATTACACGTACATGGTGCAAACATTAACGCCGAAACGCCTTTAAATAATGCGAAAAGTAATGATCATGGAATCAGTACTCTAAATACATGGATTAGAATCCCTATTGAGAAGCAGTTGATGGCTTAGTTGGTCAAGATAATCCACTCTCTTTACGGAGACAATGTTCATTATCGTGTTCAAAAGCATTCACCATTGGGAAGGAGCCATTTTGGAATAAATGAGGAGCAGAAATCCTGGTGTGAGAGGAAAAGGGCGAATCTCTCAGAGGATTGCAAGCAGGTTCATTTATTTCACAGTGGGTCTGCTGGTACATGCTCTGAGAAGTGGCTAGAACATTCCCTTTTAACGTTCTAAACAATGCATCGAGGGCCAACAGCGAATTTTCAGACTCCCGCGATTTCGTATTCGAATGTTTTTATGAATTTCAAGCTTGGAATTGCAAAACACAAATGATATCGCGACGCTGAATTCGTGGGACATTATGGCGTCGATATGTATCGATTGTAGACCTCATCCATATGAAGTAACTAATAACATATAAGAACAACGTCCGCACGCCGGGAAAAAAAAAGTTAGGTTAGGTAGGCAAACAGCTGTTAATGAGACTGGAGCTAATTGTTGCGATCATAATCAGTGCTTTCATGATTGTTCGAACTGGTTCTGGGAGACGACAACACGTAGGATGTAAGCTGTATTTCCGAAGTTTCGGAGATTCTTACTATGTCCATCTTCAAGGAGAAGATTACATGCCAGAACGTCATCAAAACATCACACATTTATTCTGTGACAACACACCTAAACATGTTACACATTGGTACTGATATCATAATGAGTGGACATCAGCGTTTCCCATTGGGTACGGATGTGACGTGCTGTTTTTGTATTACATCCCTGAATCAATAAACTCTAGTGAAATGTTTTACTTCTGTTGCTTAAATAATGCAAAACAAATCGAAACCGATACACAAATCCAATACAATTTACGATTTCACCGCGACTTAAAAGTCAAAGGATTAGTAGGAACAGCGCAAACTCTCAGTTAACAACTGTGGTTTCACACAACACAACTCATTTAAACTGATTACATTACACTAAAACGAATTTGCATAAATTAGATCTGCTGTCGAAGTGAGCTGTAAAATTCCGCTGACCCTTTAAAACAGATGTCAAAAACAGCAAACACGTGATCTGTTTCCTGTCCATGCCATAGGCTTAATTTTATTATTGTTTTATAACAGTACAACACGAAATTATGAAATCGCTCGTTAAGACTGACGGAAACATGTAAAACAATGAACAAACAGTCATAGGTATTATCCCATTTGGCTTGAAATCGCTTACTAGCATAAAAAACACACATATTCATAAACATCATCCAATAAGGCTCAAAATCCCTCATCAGAAAATGTTCACAACAACCAAATAGATAAATCGCACGTTATCTGAATTTTCCTTTTGAAGTGTAACAATAATAATTGTTTAACTTTAACTAAATCCAATCGGAATTGTTGAGCAGATGTCTCTAATCGAATTAATGATAAAGTTAAGTTGTACCTAAGATGGGACTTACGACAGATTGAAATCGATGGATCGAACTAGATGCAGCTAGCTCAGGACAAGAGTTCGGTGGCTGGCTTTTGAGAACGCGGTGACGAACCTTCGGGTTCCATAAACAAAGTGGGCTATTCATTGTCAAACCGAGTAGCATTCGACTATCAAAAGAATTTCTTCATCCACAAACACAGCGAGTAAATGAGTCAGTTGGTCTGTACTATTCACCGTTCTTTTCATTAAACCACTTCTAAATTCTCATTTACATCTTCTGCATAAATTAGCCAACATGATCACAAGTCAGAGGATTGCTAATAGAAATAACCACTCAGGTACGGAACCTCATTGTCGACAACGAGTCTGTGATAACAAGTTTAAAATTGAAGCAGAGTTTTTCAACAAAATAACCATCACACAGACATGTATGCATTTACCGAAAGAAAAACACCCTTAAAATGTTTGATTATTGTAAATATAAGACAGATCTAGGTATAATTGAAGGAGTTATTTACGGAATAAAAGTGAGCTTACCAATTGTTGTGATGAGAGTCAGAGAGTACAGGAAGGAGGACGAAAATGACCACCTGTGGTGCTGGTGGTTGTAGTATATCGATCCGCCGTTGGCGGCACCACTGCCGGTCTTGATTATCACACCACCGCCGCCATAAACTCTAAGATTCCTCACGAGCGTGTCTTGAAACTTTAGAACTTCCTGAGCAGCTAGACGCGTCCAATTGTCCTTATAAAGAATGTTCAGGTCCTCTGTTATACTCCACAGTTTCTCGACAGTTCTCGAACGTATTTCTTCACCTAATACTACTGATTTGTCACTAATCGATTTAGAATTCGATGCCGAAGACGACGACGTGGAAGAACTGCCTGACGAAGTGCCTAAATTACTCGAACTAAGATGTGACGTGTCTTTAAACCCGCCTTCGAGTGCCATGAATGTAAACGCGCCTAGGAGGGTGTATCCTACGACAAGGACGCAAACTCCAAGGCTCGAAAAAGCCGAAGATAGAACTGACGAAGGGCAGAAACAGCAACAGCACCAGGACGAGCCTCTTCTCCGCCGCGGACGACTATTTCCGTTGTTGCAACAGATCCCTCGCCGGAGATTACAGCAGCCTCTGGTCGAGGATGCTGATGATGGTGACGATGGGGGTGAAGGGGGTGTGGGGTGGTGGGTGTGGTGAGAATGTGGGGGGTGTTTGTACGAGGGTTGGTGGTATGCTTGCTGGTAAGGGTGCTGGTGATGGTACTCGCTGTAGGGCGGAGTCGAAGGGGACCCAGAGCTGCCACGGCCTTCTGGTATCATTGTGGCGCACGACGAAACCTCTACCTGCAACAGAGATGCATACAGTCGTGTTATTTTATGGGTGCCGCCGAGTCGTGACTGCGCAGAAACTTGGCTGAGTCCACTGACATAAAACCATCAATTAAGTGGCAGTAGAGGTCATTTTGGTGCTAAAACATTTAACATCTTATCATTTAATAATCGCCAAAGGATATATAGTGACATTTTTACCATGTGTTATCCTGTTATTGATATCTGAGTTAACTGTATCTCCTCCCACCTTAATTCTTTTTAAAACATATTTTATAATCATTGTTATCCTTTAAAATCCAGTGGTAACTGTATGTACGGCCTGTTTAAACAATCAATAATTCCGAACAAATCATGATTGGACTCCCTACAATTTTCTAAACACTAGAGCAGAGCGCTCCTTTCGGAGCTCCTCGGGGGGTTGGTCAAGTTTTTAAAACGCAACCAACCCCCCTTCAAGGGTGTTGGTTGCTTTTTAATATCTTGAGTATGAAACTAAACCAACCCCCAGAATGGGGGGTTAAAACACTTGACCAACGCAATCAACCCCCCTTCGGAGGGTTGATTGCGTTTTAAAATCCTGAGTTCGGGGGGGGGGTTAGTTTAGTGTCTTACTCATATAATTTGTTTGCTCGGCATTGTTGTGTTGGTACTACAATGCCCAGTAAACAAATATTAACGTGACATTGTTTGATGACGTCATTTTTTGATAGACGAAAAATCACAAATTTTTATAGTAGAAGATAGAAACAGCGATTTATAACCAGTTCATTGTTGTCAAAGAGATATAAGAGTGTTTTGTTTGCGGTAAGAAATGCATGTTTAAATATTACTTAGACGAGCTTTGGCTTCAGAGGGTTAAAATAGCTTACATTTTATTGCAAGAAGAAAAATATTAGAACACTACCAAACGTACAACAATGCTTGTATATTGAAATTTTACAAGTTAATGTGTTTGTAAGCGATGGAATTTTGCGATACATCTAAGAGCCTGCAGCTACCTAACTACCTCAGACATATTTTCTGGCGCAAATTCAAAGCAAACAAAATACATAAAGAGGTTTAATTAAATGTTATATAATGCCCTGTAAACCATATAACAATGGCGGTGTCTGACGGTCTGCGATTCTGATAAATGTAGGGCATTAAATTAAGGAAATGAGGTTTCTAAGACATGTTGGTGCAGTAAGATTATCAGATAGATAATGAAATGAACGTAAGATAAACGTGGCTAATTACGAGTACAGATAATCTAGATTATTCATTAAGGAAGATTAGCTTAAAACATTACGGGCATGGGAGAACATCGTTAAATTACATAATCAAAGGGAATTTCTTTTCAAAGAACTCGAAAGAAATGGACGCGGGATAGAAAGGGCAAGTCAAAGGAACCAACAGACCAACAAAGCTGCTGGTAATTAAGGCGATTAAACTAATAAAAGTCAGGGTTCAAAACTAAAGTCTTGGTGAGGATATGACACGTCAGCGCCACTGATGAAATAACAGGGAAAAAAAGGTTCTTACCTCCTTCCGTATTTAGAACACGAATTAACAAGTAAGCGAAATTCAAAGTTTGTTTCGTACATTGTAAGTCAGTGTTATCAGTTAAGGCCTGTGTGTGTCTTATCGTTGTTTGAATAACAAAGAGGTACTATAACATTTTACTATAACAAACATTTTCATTTCTGGAGCTGAGCCCTGCGAAGCTGATAGTCGCTAGGCTAGTCAATAAATTCTCTGCCTTTTAAAGGAACGAGAAATGTTATAACCGTGTTTAGAGCAGCTTCCTTATATACGATTTCTGATTATTTGTAAAAAAAATATTATTAGTAGGAATTTTTTGTCCTTTGAGTCCTAAGGGTGAAGTATTCTTCAGCGAAGAGAAGAAAAATTTTGGACCACACCGAGATACAAAATGGGTAAACAAAAAAGGCTGTAAACTGACAACAGTAAAGTTCTCTTAATCTATTCGGGAATGTTCAAGTGACAATTTCATTTGTCGTTCCGGAATTTGATTTTTTTTTTTTTTTTTTTTTTTTTTTTTTTTTTTGTATTTTCTGAAATTCTGTAAAAACGTCCACCATGAATTTGTGTTAGTTGAAGAAAATTCGTCGATGTAATTGCGATTTCACAAACGAAAGATAAACGTGGGTTTACATTTCAAAAGATACGTTGTTAGCGTATATTAAAGGCTTTACTTTGAAGTTGTACATCGAGCTATTTTACAAAATTTAAATGAAATGTCTCCCTTTTAACTTCATAAATACATTAATCATCAAAGTCAACTTGTGTAGTCCCCACCAAAGACGAGATTAAAAAAGCTTGCTACGAAATATATCACCACACATTTGTTCTTCTTCAGCAATGATCTATCATCACTTAATAAGCACCTGCTTATCTTCATAATCATCATCCAAGAACTGAGTGAGTCAGCGAACCAACCTGTCAGCGTTAAATGTTAATTATTTTAACTCTGAAGAAGGCAGTAGTTGTTTAGAAACACTTGGACGTTTTTATCTTTCTAACACGCATTTTGAAGGTGACTGATAAGAATCTAATCTATTCTGAAATATATTCGTATCGGCTTGCTTAATTTCTTCCATATCCGATAGTTAAGACACAGACGTCTCCAATTAGCTGAAGTATTCAGCGTCTGAACTACGTTTATTTCATGAAACTTTGAAGACAGATTGGGGTTCAAAACCAGAAACCCAATATATAATTGAAATACACACCTGTTAACGTCTAATAAAGATTTTTGGTTTCAGATAGATCCGGATCGGTCAGAAGCATAGCAAAGAACTGGTTCTGTCGATCGCGTAGAGTTAGACGCTCCCTGGCGAGACATTTATTAACTACAACCCATCGGGAAGAAATAAAAGCATGTCATGGTTTCTTAAAGGAAAGGTGGGTCTTGATAGGATGTACTTCGGGCCATGACTCGCTGTGACGCTCGCTTTTTCAAGGAGTCGAATCGATAATGCGACTCTGGTGACGTCACAGAACCGCTACTACAGCGAAATTCATGAGACGGGCTCCTTTGAGAGCAACAGCGCCATATGTGACCAAATGGTTGAGATACAAACATTTCAGAGGAACATACTGTCTCCATATTCAGGGCTGAATATTAATTTGTTTACTTAACAACGCTGCCAGTAGCATAGACCAGTGGTATTCAACCTTTTTTGTTCGCGTACCCCTCAGATATAATTTCTCTTCAACTTTGTACCCCCAAAGTTGTCGGTGTATAATTCAAGTTATACATAGTATATAATCTACATCTAAAATAAATTAAATAAATCACATTACTGATTATACAGTGTTTATCATAAAATAATATTTTTTTTAAATTTCACGTACCCCCTAAGATGTCTTCGCGTACCCACGGGGGGACGCGGACCCCAGGCTGAATACCACTGGTATAGACGATATAGCGTCAAATAACAGGGTCATTAATGAATAATGAATTGGAATAATACAGAAAGAAATGGTCGTTGTCTGATTTCAGGCACTGTCAAGGCATTTTCCTGGAGGGACTGAGAAAAATCACGAAAAGCCTCAGTCAATAAAACCAGTCACCGGGCCGAGATTCGAGAAAAAAACCCTACCGAATATGAAGTAGGAGTGATAACCGATAGGCTGCGACGTTTGGTTCATGACTGAAGTCCTGAAGATGGAAGCATTATGTCGCTCCGAAACGTTGGTATGTATCTACAAATCTACACGGCGTTAGGATGTTCACAAATACCTTCACCGCCCTGGGCACCTCAAATCTGGTGTAATTAATTATGTGCCGCTCCAAGGCTTTGTAATATAATTAAACCAGGTGGAAACTTCATTTATATAACAGCACAAAAACATGGCGCCTTGCGTTCGAGGAGGCCTGCGAAAAAAAAAACCAACAACGGAAATTTACAGTCAAGTTATCAGCTGATTCACTGCTCAAACGATTCCGTATTTCACGCAAACACGCAATCCGGCGAGTTTATTTTATTCTTGTGGAGTCAGAGCGGGGTTAGGGAAGGGGAAGGGGGAGGTTGCCCTCGGAGTGAGACGTCTTTTGTCAAGAAATAAGAGTGGATTCGAAAACAGGTAAATAACATCACGCAAAGCGCCCATCATTTGTTCCTCTCTCAAAGGAAGAGAGTGAGGGGGGGGGGGGGGGCTTGCTGTGCCAGGTGAAATTCCTTTCTCGATTCCCAGATTTGAAACATGGTCGCAGCTAAAATATGTACATTCGAACGAAATTTATTTTGCGGCATTTCCGGCTTATAATTTGGCTTCTCGCGAAATTGTGGGAGACGCCGAAGCATCAAAGAGAAATATTCACGGCATAGAAGCGAGAGACGGATTGGAAGAAGAAGAAGAAGAAGAAGGTCTAAGAGACAGACAGGGAAAAGAGAAATTGGATGTAGATTCGGAGGGAGAGAGAGAAACAGTCTGAAGAAAGAAGAATGCGGACAAAAACGGACGGAGAGAAGGAGAAGCCATTTAATTTAAAACTGAAATGTGAGATACGAGGGCTGTAAAGTG
>NW_019060576.1:592391-606064 GCF_000696155.1 Zootermopsis nevadensis | reverse complement strand
GTAGGAAAAGAGAGTATAGTCTTGAAACATCGCATTCTCATACCTCTGAGAATTTTCATTGTTTTGTGCGTGTATCTTTAAGATAATAGTAATATAATAATATTAAAAAAATACCTCACAAAAAATATATAATGTATATAATATATTAAAAACAAAATGTATTTCGGAAATAGCTGATGCACTATGTACCTTAGGGACAGAGTCTGTCTCGGGTATATGGAAGTAAATGCCCTATAAAGTGGTGAATAGATGAGATTATAAATGAATTCGATTAAGCTAAATGAAACTTAATGATGGGACGAACTGGTAGACCGACAGATATGCACAGATCGCTGATAATTTTTTTTACGAAAAGAACGAATTGTAAATTATGTTCACCTTTCATTAGAATCACTAGGAATAGAGGTTGTATTTTTTCCCCCTTCATTAAAATGTGACAGCTTCCGGTGTTATTCAAGATTAAAAATAAATTATTGCTTCTATAAATTATATTTTCATCCTACTTAGCCTGTGTCTCGGGCGATATTTTGGTTTCAATTAGTTTCCGATGAGACTGCGTTCTAGAGGGCTTAAAATACGGGCGCGCCTTGACTGGGGTGGGGGGGTTAAACAGAACGTCGCTGAACTGCCAGAGTCAGTTTTCGTAGAATTTTCTTGGTTTACTTCAGGGGGGGCTCACGCGATGTTGTCATTATCTCGACGTCTCAATCAGCTTAACGAATGAAAGGCGGACCTCGCGTACAGCCGCTCATTTGCCAGCCACTTACTACGGGAGCGGTCGGCCATCCCGATCATAATTACTCGAGGAGAAGGGCGAAGAAGCAAGGCGGGGGAGGGGACCGAGATTCAGTGTGATATCGAAAAGCTTTTAGCTTTGAAATATTGAAGCGAGGCGAGTAAGTGAGATTTGAGGGGGTTTTTTTACAGCGGTGGGGTTGATGGCGGCGGGTAGACTCAGTGGTGGATGTTCATGTATCGGAGGAAAATACTGCCTCTATCTTCAGCCCTGAAGATGGAGACGATAAGACTCTCCAAAACGGCGTCGTCTACCAACGGGTGTGCTCGGCGCCAAAACCCAAACGAGCATCAACACAACTAACGCTTTTGTCATCATTTTCAGATGATACTAGACTAGACAACAAATAAAATACACAGTAGATATTATTTGTAAGCTTGCAGGCTACCGTCATGACCGTATAAACACGCCTAATGAATAAAGATAAAGAAATTATATAAAACAGGCGCTGGAGTACTAACCATTGGCCGGCGGAGGGGGGGCTTATGGATGCCTGCAAGTACGAAGACAAAATGTGTTTCAATAAGGCAAAACACTTACCCGGTGTCCTACGTGAGCGATTAAATGCGAGCGGTGCGAGTTGCGTGGGTGAAGCGGAAATATCAAACTGGCTGTTTGTGTGGCGCTGTCCTAGGTTACAGCGAAGCGGTCGGCGACCAAAATCCAAGATCAAATATTTTGATATTTTCGGGCAGGTCGCTGCGCTGGCCAGTAAGGCGCATGCGCAAGGAAGCTCTGACTGTGCAGTACAGGGAAGGGGCATGCGCAGGAAGGCCGTGTGTTTCTCTCACGTAGGACACAACAAGCGATTCCCTATGACACCCCATGCTGCTTATGCAGCTCGCACAGCTCGCTTCTTATCCCTTACGTAGGACATTGCCTTAGCACAAAATCGCTCGAGAACAAGGGAAACATAATGATTTGTAATGTGCTAGTGAAATATACAGCGTGTCCTCTGTAAAACCCAACCGTGAAGCGAGCTCATCGGTCGGCCGGACTCAATTCCTTCAAAAATTCGCTTTGTAATTGCACAAAATTTGTTTGATGTACAGAGTTTTACGGGTAACATCCTCGTCGGCGGACATATGAACATTTGAGGTCACGTGTGACACATTTCAGGTATACGACCTCTCCACTGATAGAAACAGTGCACAGGAATATACAGATTGCCTCAAAAAATATATAAATACACATTATAACACGGAATATTAATCTTGTGTGTATACATGTTTTTGAGACATTCTGTAGTATCAGTAAACTGTGCTGAGTGTTCGTAAGCCAAAAATGGCATAAGTCTTCAAACGCAGGTTACGTTTTGAAACGATGTATGTCACGTTTCGTGCGGAAACACATCCGAACAAACGCTACTGCAACTGGACGACGACTCGACACGAAATCAAAGCGACGCCCCGCATCATAATAATCATAATCATAACACGACGCCACAGCCACGCACACAAAACAAAGCGCGCGGTGATATTAGACAATAGAAGAAGAAGGCTTATGCATGATTTAGAAGCGCCTGTCACAGGCTGAATTTCGGGAACACAGAACTGACAAGTACTTTGATCTAACCTATCTGCTGAGAAACAGAATAAAACCTCGGTGGAATAGATATGGCAGGGAATTTAATATTTAATACAAAGGGTAATTCAGTCAAATCAGGGCACATGCATGGTTTCTACTTAATAATTCCGGTATTTAGAACATACGTAAGAGTGCTTATTAAACAGGAAGTGACAGCGACAAAACGAATTATGACAATGAAGTAACAGAACATTAGTTCTTTTCATCAAAAACGTATCTCTTATTGTTTTAACCCCGTTCTTAGCTCGACACACATCAAAATTATAATTGCAGCTTTTGAAATGTGCACTTCAAATCACCTTCCATAATTGTAGCTGTTCGCCTCCGTCGTAATTTTTATGAGTTATTTTTTTCTTTTTTTCCAAAACAGTTCATTCATGTCTCCATCTTGAACCAGAAGAATCCAGTCCACGCTCTACAATTCATTTTTTTAAGATCACTTTTAATATTAACCTCCCATCTACGTCTAGGTCAGTAACTTGCCATTTCTTCGATTTTGGATCGAAATATTCTCCTCTGTTCTATATCTGCTCTGTGTTATTCCCTTACCACCCATACAAAACAACACCTATAACCAGTAATGCAAATAAACTTCAATATTTACGTCATTAACGTTAGAAATGTGAAGACAAAATATTGTGAGCAGAATGAAAGAATATGACACCCCATGCTGCTTATGCAGCTCGCACAGCTCGCTTCTTATCCCTTACGTAGGACATTGCCTTAGCACAAAATCGCTCGAGAACAAGGGAAACATAATGATTTGTAATGTGCTAGTGAAATATACAGCGTGTCCTCTGTAAAACCCAACCGTGAAGCGAGCTCATCGGTCGGCCGGACTCAATTCCTTCAAAAATTCGCTTTGTAATTGCACAAAATTTGTTTGATGTACAGAGTTTTACGGGTAACATCCTCGTCGGCGGACATATGAACATTTGAGGTCACGTGTGACACATTTCAGGTATACGACCTCTCCACTGATAGAAACAGTGCACAGGAATATACAGATTGCCTCAAAAAATATATAAATACACATTATAACACGGAATATTAATCTTGTGTGTATACATGTTTTTGAGACATTCTGTAGTATCAGTAAACTGTGCTGAGTGTTCGTAAGCCAAAAATGGCATAAGTCTTCAAACGCAGGTTACGTTTTGAAACGATGTATGTCACGTTTCGTGCGGAAACACATCCGAACAAACGCTACTGCAACTGGACGACGACTCGACACGAAATCAAAGCGACGCCCCGCATCATAATAATCATAATCATAACACGACGCCACAGCCACGCACACAAAACAAAGCGCGCGGTGATATTAGACAATAGAAGAAGAAGGCTTATGCATGATTTAGAAGCGCCTGTCACAGGCTGAATTTCGGGAACACAGAACTGACAAGTACTTTGATCTAACCTATCTGCTGAGAAACAGAATAAAACCTCGGTGGAATAGATATGGCAGGGAATTTAATATTTAATACAAAGGGTAATTCAGTCAAATCAGGGCACATGCATGGTTTCTACTTAATAATTCCGGTATTTAGAACATACGTAAGAGTGCTTATTAAACAGGAAGTGACAGCGACAAAACGAATTATGACAATGAAGTAACAGAACATTAGTTCTTTTCATCAAAAACGTATCTCTTATTGTTTTAACCCCGTTCTTAGCTCGACACACATCAAAATTATAATTGCAGCTTTTGAAATGTGCACTTCAAATCACCTTCCATAATTGTAGCTGTTCGCCTCCGTCGTAATTTTTATGAGTTATTTTTTTCTTTTTTTCCAAAACAGTTCATTCATGTCTCCATCTTGAACCAGAAGAATCCAGTCCACGCTCTACAATTCATTTTTTTAAGATCACTTTTAATATTAACCTCCCATCTACGTCTAGGTCAGTAACTTGCCATTTCTTCGATTTTGGATCGAAATATTCTCCTCTGTTCTATATCTGCTCTGTGTTATTCCCTTACCACCCATACAAAACAACACCTATAACCAGTAATGCAAATAAACTTCAATATTTACGTCATTAACGTTAGAAATGTGAAGACAAAATATTGTGAGCAGAATGAAAGAAAACATTCTTCAAATTTATTTGCTCTTAATTTAATCATTAATACAATTTTTAATTAGTATACAGTATTTTAGACTTATTTTTAATTTGTCCACTTAATTATTTACCCTTTCACGTTCAAATTATTCACAAAGTTTCGGCGTCCGTTTACGTCCTGATATGTGCGCAGGATCCAATTTAGATCTCAGAATATATACCGTGGTTCAATTAATCCATTTTAGTATAAACTATTAACACAATCCTCTTAGGTTCAAAGTTCTGGTAGCAGCCGTTATACGCAGACGGTGTCAGATCTCAATTAGCAATGGATATCACGAGAAATGGCGACTGAGGATCAGAGACCCTCAGTAGCTTCGCGTGTCTTAACACAAAGTCATTCTGTGGTCGAACAGAACCGCATCAAGGGGCCGAGATACAACGTCAACACCCGTTGATCCCCACGGAAAATTCCGGTCAAAATTTCTTCCCCGTATTAAGATAACACGGACAGTTCGCTCTGAAACGGAAATAGGAAACACGGCTCGGCACGTTTCAGAACTGCTTAGCCTTCTGAACCCATTTGGTACAGTCGAAGTACAACGAAAAAAGATCAGACGATAATCACGTGACCTTAGAGGTGCAGCGCCGTGTATTCTGGTAGGAGTATACCGACGTTTCGGTGGCCCCTCCTGCCTCCATCATCTGACAAAGAAGTGTATGAAGATATTATTAAAGTGAATCTTGAGAGATATGACGTAAAGATGCCGAATATACTGAGCTGACTCGGAAAATTTGTGGACAGGAAAATGAACTTAGGAGATTCATTAAAAAAAAGTCGTACAGCCAACGAAGGGCCCAGTTTATGCGAGTTAACATTTCTAAAATAATGAATACTTATACTGACATGTCCATAATTTTCTTCTTACAATATTTTGCGTGTGTTGCAAAATCTAAACGAATAAGAGATAATCACAATAATCATAAGATATATAATTTTTAGACGAAATTCATTTTGGATTTTATCCGTAGGAGGAATGAAGACGCTCAATTTCAGCAATACAGAAAAAAAACATTTAATCAGTTTTACGTCGAATATAAATAATTATAATAATTGTACTGATACAGGATTAAAACAAAATATAATCGGGTTAGTATAAAAATACTTGTCAAAACCTGCACAGTTTTTGGATAATGCATAATGCAGTGTAATCTGAGGTAAGAGAATCACAGATAAACAACAGAAATCACGTAGAGAGAGAGACGATAAATAGTAGGAAGAGGAACAGACGAAAGTATAAGGTAGAATAAAGACCGGTCACCCTAGATCAATAGAGTATTGCACGCACGCACGCACGCAAACACACACTGAGCGGTTTGCGACATTTCAATTCTTACTCATAGAAAGAGAAGCTTATACAGAAAGGTGAGAGTAAAGGGGGGGGGGGCCGTAAACCAATCCACTGCTTCCAAGTTCGATCCTTAGAGAAATCGCTTCCTTTCCATCTCAATAGCTGAGTTCGATTTGTTCCACGCTCGGGCACAAAATCTCTCTCCCACGAATTTCCACACAATCGCCTGTGGGAAGTCTCACGATGTAAAGAATACGATGAAGCGGTTAGCACTGCGGTATAAATGTCTATCTGGTCAGATCGAGTTCTCCCCCCACCCCCAAAACCGTCACACTCGGAAATTGTGATAAGTAGCTTCATACATATTGCCTCCTTCTTCAGGGTTGAATATGTTAGATACCTTATCTGCGTACAAGTACGCACGATGCTATAACCCATAAGTCCGACATCAGCAACTTAACCACAGGAAGAACTTAAAATCTCAATTAATGCAGTCCTTTGTAACCAGAAACAGCATATAGCATCTTCTTGACTTCAGTTCATCAATAGCAGAAATTAACTCCAGACTGAGTTTCTTAATTAAACAAATATTCCCTATGCAGAATTCCCCTCATTTCCGTATTAATTATTAGTTATTCATTTCGTCAGGATCCTCGTCGGTCCGCTATCTTATGTTCTAATCTTAAGTTTGTTCTTTGGGAAGTTCTCATCTCGATAAGACAGGCTCAAATATCATAATTAATGAGCCCCCAGCCCCGTATCGGTTTAATTTAACTAGTAGCAAGACTCAAAAATTACAACCGCGTCTACTGAAGTAATAATTTTAAATTAGACATTCGAAATTTGAATTAATATTATGATTCGATGAACGAAGTGTTTGATCGGCATTTGTTAAATCTTTATTTTAGGAACGTGGAGTCACAACACTTGAAAGACGAGTGGAGAAATAAATTTGAGTGACGCAATTGACATTTAACGTGTTTATAGAAGCAGCTTCTAAATTCTTTATGACTTGCTACACCATCCGCCCCTTTCCACGAAAACAGTAAATCCGCATAAGTACGAGGTGCGATCGGAAAGTTTCTAGACTGCGCCTATAAAAACCCGTACACTTATCTCAGGTATTAAATTCATCCATCACCCTCGAAGTAGTTACCCTGGGAGTGAACACAACGATCCCAGCGCCGCTGCCAAGCCTGGAAGCATCCCTGGAAATCTTTCTTTGTCAGCCTGTCAAGCACCATCTGCGATTCTGCCTGAATCTCTTCTATCGTCTCAAATCTCCTTCCCTTTACCTGAATTTTCTTCTTTGGGAAGAGGAAGAAGTCACACGGAGCTTAGAAAGGAAGGTGGGGTCGGTTCTTGCAAGATCTTTGACCTCCTGACAAACGAGAAGTCGATTCTGCTTCTAGTCCTCTGACAGGATGCGTCGCATGTGGAGTTCTTCCTTTAGAATCAGCTGACAGGTCCCATAGCCTATCCCAAAAATGTCGCACAAGTCGTTGATGGTACGACGTCGATCTTCGTAACAGTTTCTGCTTGCTTTAGGATTTCATAGGTTTCCGTAGCCGTTTTGGCGAGTCTTTGGCAAAATTTGATTTGTTCATGAAAATCCGCCATTCCGAAATCGCAGGAGGGTCGGTGTAATGCACTACCAAAACGCCCGTTAACTAAGAAACAAATGCTAATTCGATGATGCCGGCTGGCACACTGATTCACTATGAATGTAGGCCGCACCCCCTAGCGGCAGAAGCTCGTACTACATCCGGTTCGCCCTCTATTGACACAGTCTTGAAACTTTCCGATCGCACCTCGTATTTTATTTGCAGGGCAGCGTCCCACAGACGGTAATGATATTTGATACTTATACTAATTAGGATTCTTCAAAAACGCATAATACACAATAAACAAGGAGGAAAGAATAAGCATGGTAGACCCAGAAGAAGACAGAAGGATCCATTCAGAAATTATTTTCCGTGATGATGGAGAAGGTTATTTAAACCATGCAGTTGAAGAAGAAAGTTTGATCCACTTTAAAAACAAAACTGTAACGCAGTAGATACCTCACAGATCTGTATTTTTAATGCAGCTAGCGGGCTACTTAACCCTCTGAAGCCGAAAAAGAGAGAGAGATATGAAGGATAGCAGAAGAGTAGAATTTGCAAAGAGAAAATTGGTAGGGGGAAAAGTGAGAGATACTTTGATTTATGAGGGGGGGGAGAGAAAGGGTGTCTTATAGTTAGAAGGTTCCCAGGCAATGCCCGCTCGTCCTTCTGGTAAGGATAAAGTAAAAGTGAAGACGTTAGGGCAATAATTGGCAGAAACGACGGAAATTTTGAGTTGTATATTAGAAAATGCTGAAGTGCTTAATTTGGAAGTTTAAGACAGTTCGTCTGAATAATATTTAAAAACTCAGTTCGTACCGCAAAGAAAACACAACGCCACACCATTACGAAGGTCAAGTGGTTAACGCTGTTTAAGGAAATAATCGCTGTTTATTCTGAGAATCATACGAAAACACACAAATACAAACTACACAGTTGTTGATAACTGAAGCAGGCCGGTACATATAGTTACCACTGGGTTAATCTGGGATATTTATCAAATTGTTACGTCACTACAAGCTGCAACAATTTGGAATATTTAATGCTGACGGTCACACTGTTGATAGACACAATTTGAAAAGCCATGTTCCAAAAGCAGACGTGACATGGCACATTCAAATACGTGCGGTGAGTATCAACAGGGACAGGATGTGACGTCACTCAGTCTCTACGTTCAGCGCTCCATCATGGCTCAGATGCTGAGCCTTGTCCTGAGTGCGGGAAAAATTGGAACTAACAAAAACTAAAATATTTAACTCAGAAGGTCTGAACTATCACACTACTAATCCAAATACGAAGACAATAATTTTCTCATTATACTGACAGAACAGAATGATTTGAAGTCATTATATCTCGTCTTCGATATTACCAACATGGTGGCCGTGAGAACAGAACAAAATGTAAGGGTGAATAAAGACGAGTTTCATAATTTTTTCTCTTTGCCAAATATTACTTGGCTGAACAAATTTAGGAGGATAAGATGGACGGGACATTAGCACGCTTGGGAGACATAAGAAACGGTTAAAACAATTTATGGTTACCGAAGGTTTATTACCGTGTTCAAACAGCGAGTCGTCGGCCCTTATCTGGAGCCAGACGAATCCAATCCACATCCTAAACACAATGTTTTAAGAACAATTTTAATATTATCTTCTTATATATGTCTAGGTACCGACACGGTGGTCTAACGGTTAGAACGCTGGGCTTGTAATCCTGGGGTCCCGGGTTCAATTCCCGATGGCGATCAGATTTATAACTTGTGTTGGGCAAGGCCGTGGTCTAGGCAACACGGAGTTTTTCTCCGTGGCATCCCAACAATTCATTCACACACAGAAGAAGGCAATGGCAAACCACTTCTGGATCATCTGCCAAGAACGTATATGAACAGGTCCCAGTCCGAGAAAAGGATGGAAGGATCCTGTTCGTATGGACCTGTCGTCAGACAGAACACTAAATAAAATAAAATATGTCTAGGTATAGCCACGGTGGTCTAGCGGTTAGAACGCTGGCTTTGTAATCCTGGGGTCTCGGGTTCGATTCCCGGCGGTGCCCGAATTTATAACTTGTGTTGGGCAAGGCCGTGGTCTAGGCAACACGGAGTTTTCCTCCGGGGGCTTCCCCGGTTTCTCCGTGGCATCCCAACAATTACTCCATTCACACACAGAAGAAGGCAATGGCAAACCACTTCTGGATCATCTGCCAAGAACGTATATGAACAGGTCCCAGTCCGAGAAAAGGATGGAAGGATCCTGTTCGTATGGACCTGTCGTCAGACAGAACACTAAATAAATAAATATGTCTAGGTGTTCAGAGTGGCCTTTTTCCGTCAGGTTTCTCACCCAAAATTTTGTATATATCTCTCGTATCCCCATACGCGCTAAATGCCCCGCCCATCTTATAAACTTTGATTTAAACATCGTGATATCATTTGGTGAACAGTACAGCCTTTTAAAGTTATCGTTATTTTTAATTAATGACCGTATGATGTAAGTTCTGTTTTTTTTTTAAAAATAATTAGCAATAGTTTTAGAACCGCGACTCTCCCTCGGTACAATGCGTCGTTATATTCACGTCCGCCGCGACGCTGCCTGTCCCTGTGGATACGCATCCCTTCAGACAGCGTGGGCTGGTAATATAATTTACCTGTTCCCTCCGTAACAACGTCACAATTTTCGTTCCAGTTAGTGAAGTACCTTGGGGTGAGATTCCCTACCTGGATAATCCACCCCTTCATCTCTTTTCCCCGGCATAATTTAGGTCCTCAGAGAATGCGCCCTGATGATATACTGTCCCGTCTAGCTGCTTGAACAAGAGGGATGACGCACTCCAGGGGCACAGATATTATTTTGAAAAGCTATCGTATACCAGATACTAGGCGTATGGAATCTCAGTGAACGGAACATTTTTATATTCACCTTTTATTAGATGCTTATTTTCCTTTTTTGATTACTCCTGAAAATTCAAACTCTTCTCATTTGTTTTCGAAAGCCACTGTCACCGCGTTTCGTTAGTATTTATTGTGTTTGAAGTAATTTCTGCAGAACAGAATATAATCTATAACAGGAAGACATATTTTCTGTCAGCGATTAACGACCTGATGATGATTTATGCTCAGCTGTGAGAATCTCAGGTCCAACTTAATATGAAAGTATGTAAAGAATTATAAAAGAATAATATTATAGAGTACAACGTTCGTCTTGAAGTCCTCACTTCAATTAAAGCCCTTCTTCTGAGTCCACGTGTACAATAATTATCGCTTACACTGGAAACGAGTTCCTTCGGGCCACGAAGCAGAAGTGCGGAAGCCAGGCCACGTTCGCCCGCCAGAACAAAAACTCGTATCTCCGATGCAACGCGGTGTAAAAACTAAACTTGTTGCTTTGGATACCTTCCTGAAGGGGGCGGGCTTACAGAAGACAGACGGACGGGCGGGCTGAGAGAAAAATGCAATTTCATGGCAAAGGAACTAAGCTAACTGAGGAACTCGGAAGCGAATCGCGAATTGCCCGTCCCGTGTCCGGTACGAAACAGCAGTCATTTGTCACTATTTTCTTTTGGTCACCTCTGTGTCTTTACACCCTCCATACAACGCGTTCCTGTCAGAAAACAAATGTTGTCCATGGATGTTGTTCTAAAGTCTCCTGATGTAATGCGTCTAGGAAACTTAAGAACACAGTAAATAACTCAATGGGTGCGGAAGGCACGTCCAGCCAGCAAGCCGTCACCTCAGTCCTTAGTTGAAGGTTTTGCCTCTGATTTGGCATGTACCTGGAGGTTTGAGTCTTTATTTCTAGCGAGCTTTTAGCCTCGACAAGACCTCCGTCTTGCCTCGCCTTGTATGGGTGTGGAACTCGGTCAGCCACGTTAAGGGAAGAAAAGAGATTGAGGATATCTCAGAAAAGGGTGTTGACGTGAATATCTGGACGTAATAGATCCTAAAAAACTGCGTAATGAAGACCTCCGTGATTTTTGTCTGTCACCAGATATTATTAGGATGATCAAATCGGGGGGGGGGGGGGGTTGGATTGGTGGGACATGTAGCTTACATGGGGAAATGAAAAACACGTACAAAATCTAGTTGGGTAGCCTGGAGGTATGAGATCACTCCAGAGATTAGAGGTAGATGGGAGGATAATATTAAAATTGATATGAAGAAAAGGTAGCGTGAACTGGATTCGCCTGGCTAGGACAGGGACCAGTTCCTTTTAGAAAGGGCTGTAAATATATTTACTAGCTAAGCGACTATCAGTTTCTCATTAAGAACCCTGTTTTGCACCTCCTATCTGAAAATCGAAATATATTTCTGTAGTTTGGTTTCTCTGACGCATTTTGTGGGCAGTGACCGTCGACGAAGGGAAGTGGATGCTAACTTCTTGCGTGTGTGTGGGGGGGGGGGGGGGGGTTAAGGGCCGCAAACTCGCTGCGGAGAATCGATTCAGCTGTACTCACGACTTCGGAGGAGGTCGGTGGATAGGGCAACAGGGAATGGGCCCAACTGCTGTGAGCACATATATTTCGACGTCATATCACGGGGCTGTATCTCCCAAATCTCCAATAGCAGGGCCACCCGAT
Source organism: Zootermopsis nevadensis (assembly GCF_000696155.1). The sequence continues at coordinate 594,095 of NW_019060576.1, read as the reverse complement.
GCCAAACCCCAGCGGTTCACTCGATTCAAATGCAGATATATCCGCCTTCAATGCGCACAACCAATATTCCCGAGTTTCATGTTAGTTTTAATCCTTCCTTCTCTTTCTTGGTATTCCAAGTCGACGTTTTCCTAATAACACTGGGCGACATTCGTAAAGCGCATCTTTCCTCGTAAATCTGTACACTAGCACGCCGATCTGTTGTTCGTATGTTCTTGAATTTATCGTCATTCCCACTTTTTCACACAATTTTCACTGTTTAACGAGTGTTCGTTAATACTGAACTACATGTTTTGACCGAAAACGATCAAAACCAGTTTCATTCACTTTTTACGATATTTCTGCACATCTTTGATGCAAATAACGGTTGCTATATACGCATTATGTACTGTATTTAATTTTGTTGATGAAAAAATAGTGGATTAAACGCAGTAAAATAATCCGCTAGTGAAAATTTAAAGTCTTTAAAGTAATGAGTTAAGTCATAACCATGTTCAAAAAACCCACAACTGGTACAGAAAGTGAGACAGCTGTAACCATTTCAAGGCTCACTAAACAATCGTTTTAATATTATCTTCCCAAATAAGGCTATGTCTTCCTTGTGGTGCCTTCCCTTTAAAGGCCTATACACATTTCTCATCTATTTCACGCCTCGTCCATTACTTGCCCGACTAAAGTCACGCCCCTTAATTTGATAACTCCAATATCCAGCGAAGCGCAGACATTTTAAACTTCATCACTTCCTAATTTTCTTCGCCCAATTATTCTCTTATCACTTTGTTTCCCAACATCCTTAATCCATGTTATTCCTGCGGGATGAAAATCAGGTTTCACATCCATATAAACCCACGGGAACATTGCAGTTTCGTATATTTTAATATTTGATAATTAACTTCGTAAATGAAAGTTTATAAAACCGCTTATAACTAATACACGAAAGAAACGCGCGCTGTTTGGTGAAACCGAAGGATCTGTAATGGATATCCATAACAGATTCCAGTACATTAAATATTGAAAAACTACGCCACAAAACAGAATATGTTATTCTACAAGAGAAAACTACAGAGTAAACGAGGTAGATTATGCCTTGTGAAGCCGAAGCTCGTCTAAATATTATATTATTTAAGAATTCAGACCGTACCGCAAAGAAAACACAACACCTCACCATTTCAAAGATCAACTGATTAACGCTGTTTAAGGAAATAATCGCTGTTTATTATTAGAATCGTAAAGAAACCCACAAATGAGCTCTGTCAGCTAAGCGCAGAGTTACTAGAAGTTAAGGCAGGTGGCACATATAATTACCACTTTGTCCTATAGGATTAAAGAAACAAGGAAGATACAAGAGTTTAAACAAATAATTAGGAATCGAGGTTCTTATGTTGGCGAGCACGAAGATGGCTGTCTTTAAACCAATAAGTGTTTTCCGTTACCGGAAGTAGTCTGTAGGCGTTTCTGCGCTGACCTAACAGCAAAACGCCTCTGAATTCTTCATCCTTCTGTGATTTCGTGTCTAAGTACCCTTTACACACAAGAGCTCTGAGATACTTCTTTCATTACATCATCATCCGATATCATAAAGCTCGTCCCTAAGACTTAGAAGAAAAAAAACAAAGGAAAAATCAATACAGAATCCTGTTCCCTGTTTTCTAGCCATTTGTCAATGGCTCGTGTTGTGCATGGACGATCCAGGGGGTCGTGATA